>JAPWLS010001888.1:0-71892 GCA_028551675.1 Tineola bisselliella
AATGGTTATTTCGCATCACAACAACAACTGTCTGTGTATTTATTATTATTAACACAAAATTTATGCAAAACGCAAATCATAAACATCTACATATTTGCAAATTTTCTATTGAATAAAAAGAAAAATAAAGACTCCGCTTCAAAGTCTTTCATTAAAAATTGTGTATAGCGTTTTTTTTAAAAGATCACGATTCTGAGAGCTATTTCACCTTAATTCAAAGGCTACCTTAATGAGTCTTAATAAAACGACTTTTGAAAGCAAGAAGCAATGTACAGAGTACAGACATGTATAATATAATAAAGAGTAACACTCTTACTGCGATACACATACGAATGGAAAATTTTAAACACGTATTTTTATTTCAATCGTAGTAACCACTGAAGCTTATAAATACCCACCTAATTAAAAGTAGACTATTGCAACTTGCCTGAATAATAGCTACAAGCAGAGAAAAATGTCTGCTAGATTGTAACACGCAGATCCCTTAACACGAGACGCCAGTATGTATGTCTACCTACTGTTTCATATGTTTAAAAGGTATAAGGCTGATAGCTTTACTAGTAAGTTTTACTTAGTAGTAATGAATGTATTAAGTCACTCTTTGTATCAAAATTTACAGTACCTACACTAAGGTACGTTATGATTAAGAAAGGATTTAATAACCTGCCCTCGATTAATTTTAATATAGCAGTACGAGTAATTGGAGCAATGTTTTCCACAAAAAAAAATAAAATTCAAGAAACAGTGTTGCGGCGGTTATGCGATGAGGAGGTGTAAGGAAAATCAGTCAAACCTGATGATAATGTAGCTCGCTGATATCCTCGGATTTTGAAGTGGACTGCGCTGGTTTACACTATCTTCAAACACTCTTTCTACACGACGGATTACGAGGTTTTGACTGTTTCGAGGGTGGTGGCGTGTATTGCCTTGCGGTGTCCGTTTTCAACTCCTCCTTCAGCTGACCGACAGGCTTCAGGAAAAGGCGAGGAGGGTGGGGAAGATAGAGAGCGGTAATGTATGCGTGCGTGTGAATTTGTGAGTGGTGCAGGCGTGTATGCGCGCGCGCGCGTGTGTGTGTGTGTGTGTGTGACATATAGATTTGAATTCAAACCCAGCAAACGGCGCAACCAAACAATACTTTTATATGATGAATAATTTCAGATAACTATAACTTTAGATTATCTAGTTTGTTGTCTGCGTATGGTATATTTCTTCGAAATGCAGAACACTTGTCTTTTATATGGCTTTATGAATCCCATGTTGCAGAAATATTGTAGTGGTGTATGAGACGCGACAAACGTACGTCGGCATACAAGTGTGAGAAGCCAACCGAGACCGAGTACTTGCTACTTACGTGAAAAATATGAACGTGAAGTTTTGTTGAATTGCCTACTATTTACATGTAGAAAAAAACACTGTGCAAATTTCATGTTTTATAATCTATCTACGATTTTTTTATGTTAAAGGAATATTAATGGAATAAAGATTTAGGGTGGGAATTTTTATTTTTTATATTATTTAAATTGTAATATTTTCTGCCTACCTTCGTTTTACAACGTTTTCAATATTAAGTTTAACTATTACATATATGTGTAAGCGAAGTAGTGCCAATTGAATATTTAACTCAACATAGCAGGTGAGTTTCTGACGTAGCCTGACCACAACCTTCCACACGAGTCAACAAGACTTAAGAGAGGGTAAAGTGGCTGTATACTTGATCGTCAAGTAAGAGGGACCAATTAATAAATTCATGGTTTATTTTACACAATAGTATTTTAATAATTTTCAACAAAGTTGTACGGGAATTACTAGGATAAATTCTAAATCTGAATTCATATAAGTATTAATACAACGGCCTCTGTAGCATAATAGTTACCATACGAGACTGCTACCTGGATGTCCCGGGTTCAATTAACAATCAAGTTAAATTTTTACATACATATGTATTAAATGTTGATATATTTTATTATTCCTTGTGTTATTTAAAAATAGTAAGCATTTATTTCAGGTCGGGTAGGTATCCTAGTAGAAGTCTAAGGATTATAATGTATACATATAGTATTGTTATTAGAAAACATTGCAAAAATGCACTTACATTATCTTTAAATAGATAACATAGTTTGACCCCACTGTCATCTCCCATTCCTATATAAAACAAACATCCCTAGCTACATTTAAGGCGAATTTATTACACCAAAACAATCTCTATACCTTAGGAGTAAGGACGATAATAGCGTATAAATATTTACTAGAAGCAATCAAGTGTCACATCGTAAGCTGAGGTTACGATATCAAACTAACCGACCGAGATTGACGAAGTTATTTATTGTGTCGATGGACTTACGATAAATAAGACTTTTAGAACAATAGGATATTTCTAAATATAGAATTTAAAAGAAACAATACGTCATGTTTTTATCATACTAACCTTAGTAACAATAGAAAATATTACGTTATTAAGTATTAAACACGTTCCCGGGTTCAAGTTGCCTCACTCCTAAGTTACTGAACGCTGACATTAATAAGAAATATTAGACGTTAAAATTTATAGCTCCTAAAAAGTCTTATTTCCATTATATATGATACGTATAAAGATTTATAAGCTCTACGTTACATTTTATTGAGAATTTTCACGCGAAATTTAAATTCCACCACTTCGGTACCTGAAACAAAAAATACTTTATGAGCTCTAGTAGTGTAGTAAATTTATAAACTTTAGTACTAGTAAAAATATAACACTAGTATTGGTATAATACAACGATATGAGTGTGGCCAGTCAATATAAAGAGTGTATATCTGTCTCTTCAAACCGGCATAGTGGAGGCAACTTTAACGTATTACCTAATAGTTGAAAACCACAGTTAGATTTCGTTTCATATTATGGAATAAATTAACCAAAGGAATCTCAAATTCGGGACTAACAAACCCTTTTAATGAAATAACTTGTGTCTAGTTGGATCTCTTACAATTAAGCTTAGTTCAAGTAATACTGATTCTTGAAATCGATTCAATTTCATTCCGATTTAACCTCAATCACACACCTAAAAAGCTTAGTTTTAAAAACGGTTTTAAGTAAAACTTATCAAGAATAAGGCAGTCGTGTCTGGACCACAGTAACCGAGGTGCTGTCCAGGATGAATTTAATTATTTTCGGTAAATTCATGCTACGTTAGTGGGCGTAAAATGGAAGTCTTCCTAATCAGTGAAGGTTGCTTTGTTTCAATAGTATCTAAGATCTAAGTTATATTCGTCGAATAATTTTGTAATTATGAAAACTATATGACTACATACTGTACAAAGTTTTCAAGTATATTTAGGTGATGAGGAAAGTTTTCAGCGAAATCTATTTTAAGATACATTTTAATTAATATGCACTATAATTATAAAGCTGTGAGGTTTGTATGTTTGAACGCGTTAATCTCAGAAACTACCGATTTTGATTAGAATCATAATTGAAAGAAGGTAAAACAGACAAATTTTTTATTATAGGTCAGTGAGAGAAAAACGGACTGAAAAATGATGTATGTATATTCTATATTTGTGTTGTATTTGTCCTAATACCCAAAGTGCTGTATACTCTAATATGTATATTTATAGGTATACACTATATATATCTATATAATATGAAATGATTTGATTATAAAACAAGCTCTTTAATATTTTCTTTCTTATACATAGTACACAGGAACCTGAGCACGGGAAGGGCTAAGACCGGAACGCTTGTACTGGTGTATCTGGCAACAGTTGAGAATAGATATCTATCTATATTTACAAATGCAAATTTAATGATTAATATAATGATGTTGAATGAAAAGTAATTATTAATAATGGCTCAATTAATCGGTTAAAACTCAATTGTTTGTTGTTAGTCAACGACCTCTTAAAGAAGAGAAGTGTTATCATTAACAAAATTGTGTTGCTATTAAAATAAAGCAATAATTAAGTCAATTAAGAAAAATATGCGTCATGTTTTTTTTTATCTGTGAACTGTTTAATTAACTAGTCACACCTACATGACGAAGTAAATTGCCTAAAAAGCAATTTATATTTTACCTAAATTATTAGTTAAATGTCATGTTAAATACGTAATAATTTAGTAAAAAATATATATAAATTTCAAATTGGTTTCGTTTATAATATTGTATTATTTTATTTCAGTTAAATTTAGTTCTCTTTGAAAACATAATTTATTTAGGTTCTTTCACTTTTTTATGCTTTGATATCCCTTCGTAACGATTTCACGCCTTACCACTTCAATTCAGAAATATGATCACGGTTCAATAAAGGCAGACAGTACTACTTCCACTATTTCCATAATATTTTTAATTTTCAATTGTTATTATAGCATATACAATAATTACAATGTAGACGAGGAAATAATTAATTAAGATCAAATTATCTTAACTAAGGTTTTCAATAAACCAAAGACAATGTATGCCATAATTGCTGTTACGTATCACATATAAGTACATATATCCATATTATAAACGCAATACACGTGTCTAGTCTAACCATTAAACCATAACAACATCAGCATCTCGATACTACAGATAGAAATCAGTGGCAATCATTATTCGTACCGCGTTCTCTAAGCAATTTTAGTATAATTGGACTGCCTGTCACCGAAGCTCAATTAATTGAGTTCCATTTCAGTTGACAGGGTTGTCATGGTAGCCGAGGAACTTCGACTTATGAAAATTCAAGGCCGTTCATGCTAATTACTTTTGTCTAAGATAAACAATCTTTAGCTGTCTCAGGTAAGCCATTTGATATCGTCTCAATTAACAATTATTTATGTCCAATTTACAATACTATCTAATTACTTAATTACGGAAACGTGATAGTGAGTTTTAGTTATTTGACAACAATTTTAATTTGCTTTTGTTTGTCGTTAAGAAAATTAGTAAAATAAAAATAACGTGGATCAAATGACTGCTGCAAGATGTAATAAACACCGAATGTTTAGGTAAATTGTCTTAAAATCTATTCAGTGTTACTTTTAGTCAAATGACCACTACACTTACAAATGTGATATGTCAGGCATGTTATACATATTTAATACATTGAATAGGTATATTGACAATAAAATAAAATACACCTAATTATATTTCTTTCAAATTGAACATTTAACAATTCCGTGAAGTAATTTTTACTTTGTTCTTTATATTAGCCCAAGTTTCTTTTAGTTCGTGTGTGATGGTTAATATCCGTACAATATCCTTATTACAGTGGTGCAGTCCTTTCGGGAAACTCTTTCATTGAAAATACGACTTTAGAAGGAAATCGTTTCATCGGCGACTCTTTCAATGTATCTCCCTCTGAAGGAAGTGGTTTTCTCCCACAAAACGACTTAGAAAACCAACTTTACTTTTACGTATCGAATTGAATTCTACAAAGTCTGGCGATACAATTTACTATTGAAATTTATGAAAAATATTACGAAAATTCTGATAAATTCTGGTGTGTTGTTATTTTTCGTTCATGAATAACAAATAAAATATTCTGGAATAACTACCACAGCTGATGCTTTTATTGTTCTCTTCAATTTAGTTTAACGAGATTTTATTTTGGGTTTATTGTTTTTATAGAATATATAATAGTATAAATATTGTTTTATTAATACTATTATTACAAGATTACATTAAACTTTATCGCATGCGACCGAAAATAATTCATAATCCCAGACAATCTTAAAAAACTAATAACTAGGAATGGGATGCTTTATTTGACATTCAAGATTTTCTGGTTGACATATAAAAAATATAATATATTGTAATTGCAATATCATGTGGAGGATGTACTAACATAGATTCAAGTCCAAATAGACTCTCATAGCAACACAAAAAATTATTATAATTTATGTTCCCTTTCATTTAGTAATTTCTTTAGGTAGGCAGCTGCTAAATTAGACACTTGTGGAGTTCTTGTATTACGAGCGTACCTCAGACTTTACCTCAAGCATTTCATTCATTACATTTTCACGTATCCATGCAAATCCAGTACTAACGACACCATTTATCAACGCGTCAACCATGCATGCCTGGTAGTTCATGATGACATATGGTTGTAAAACATATAATTGAATTAATTTCACACTTCATAAAACATAAAGAGAGACGGAGCGTGGAATATTAACGCTTTGAATTCTGAAATTTGTCTCTAAAATTTATTTGTAAGATAAGATTTTACGTAATATAGGAGTTTGTTGAAATTTTGCGATAAAGTCTAATAATACATTTAATTGGCCGGAAAAAGTGAAAAGAACAATTTGTTTTTGTAGTTTAAGTAACAAATAAAAGAGATTTTTTCAAAATTCTTATTACACGTGCTCTTTATGGTTATAGAGCGTGTTTATACATATATTAAAATCGCATAAAAATAGTATAAATAACGAAAACTTAATTAATTTTGGCCAAAAGTTATGTAGTTAAGTGCAGTAAGTTTCTGTAACATTAAACGTACGTGGTGCAGACATCCACTCCCCGATCTCGTTTCAGATAGCATCATCAATCTTCAGCGACATTATATCGGAGCTGCTCGATGTGAGCTTGTGCTAGTTTGTCGATACAATTTTGACAATGTTAAAGAGGAATTGACTTCAATTTATTAGTTAATTGGATACCTACTGCATCAAGTTTAAAAATACAACAGAAAAGCTAATATTATTTTTGAAAGAATAAACGCAAAATGTTGTTCAACGAAATAGTAAATTTAGTAATAAGAACTGTTAGAATTGTGGAACGATGAGGTTCGAATACCGATGACGTAGTTAACGAGGATATTGTTCAATAGAAGATAAATGAAAAAGAACATCGGGGCGTAGAGAATGGTACTCGTTCCCGCACAACATATCCTCTCTAAATGCACAATGCAATATCGTTAAGCTATTTTATTCAGGAAACTCATTCAAAAGCCTTTGTTGGTACGATTAGTTAGAAATTCATTGCGATCAACTATCTACTTGAAACTTTCACTATGTTTTTATTTCATTCGTCAATTAAAAAACTGAAAAAGCTTCAACGGGTTAGTTTCGTAAATATAAAGCTATTGAAAAAATATATGACGATTTAAATGAACAATTTTCTTTTGTAACAAATCGCACAATAATCTGAACAAATTCAAAACCTTTTTTTATTTATTGGAAACGGTACAGAATCCTTAATTGAATTATGTACATACAACAATAATAATAATTGTTAAATATATAAAATGTAATATTAGGATATTCACTTGTATTATATTTTCGAGATATTACTGAATTAAAGATCAAAAAATCCTAATATTTCTAAAAGGACTCCTTACAATGACCAAATATAATGACGCTAAATAAATTAACTATGAAGAAATGTGTTGCGATATGGAAATTAATAATATCATAGAATTAATATTTATATTGAAACAATTATAAAATCAATGCTCTGTCCCGTTAAGTAGGAGTAGTTCGGCTTCAATCCGCTCAGCAATCGTCAACCGTCGCTAAACTGCGGTCCGAATTTCTACTGGAACTGTTCGGTCAAACCCGACCCAAATAAATAAATAAATAAATCATGGAATGAAACGAAACAAAGGAGTAATTATGTATTGTGAGCTTATTTATATTCTTTAGTGGTAAGAATTTATTGTAAATTGTAACTTATTAGCAAAAAGAACATTTTCCTCTCAATCAGTGTTCTAAGAAGCACTCAATCAGAAACGGGAATACGTTGAACAGTAACAAATGTATTGTACTCCTAGCACAAAAATAAAAGAAGCAATACTTGCTCCATTGAACCGCAGTCGCTGCACTGACGAACGAGCACGCTTCGCTAATAAAAATTACTTTATTTCCTACAATATACTAGCTGTTTTCATTTCAGATATAATGGTGCTTTTAATTAACTAAATAGGGATGAGCGAAGGATTTATCTGCTATTTTAATTCTAAAAAAGTACACAACTACGATCATTAGAAATTCTGCAATAGGGAAATGCAATAAAATTATATTGCTAATATATTTTCGATACTAGATATTTATCCTGGAAATGTTAAAGATGTCCGTTGGAATGTTTTCAAAATAATGTGATTTTTTTTCTCATGTCTACATTTTGTAAGAAAAAGTGGGTCAAATCGGAATAACTTTTATGAGAAGAAAACTTTGCTTTCGAATCTAGTTGAAAATTTTTACTTCGTTAAAATGTTTTATTTAAATGTTTCCTTTTAAATTTATGTTTGTCTTTTTGCCAATTACAATCTGGGCATTTATTCACTGTCATTTTTCAGTTTAAAAAATATAGTACAATTCCTTTTTATTAACATAAACAGCAATTATCTTAATAATCAAGTATTTCACTTTTATTAATATTCACTGCAATAAATAAATTAAATGATTAATATTGTTCATTTGTTTCTAAGCCATTAAAGCATATGATGTCATAATATTGTCTTGAATTCAAAAAGTTAATATAGACCAATACAATTTGAAATAACAAGAGAAGTTTGCAACAATGGTATTGTCATCGCTGTTATAGGTATCAATCCTGTTTCTGAATGTGGTGCGCATCATTAATATTCAGTTTCGAGCACAATGGGACCAAAATCGACACGCATTCATACTAGAGTAAACAAGTTTCCCTGTGCATCAAGTAATTGCATTACGGGAAACATGCAGCATCGAGAATAATAATGCTATGTATAAATCATAGTTGATAGCAATCTTAGCACAAATGCACTCAACGATCTATACTTAAAATTAACAAAAAAAAACATACAAAACATTAAATAACAAACATAGTTCCTTAGAATTCATCGAAGGATAATTAAATAAAAATGAAATATAGTAAAACTTTGTACAATTCTTCTTTGGTACCTATTACGTGTTATTAAAGTTAATTGTCTAGAACGTCACAGTCCATTCCACTAATTAGTTCGAGCCAAAAAAAATTGAGCATAATTGAGAAGAGCGATTGCCAGGATTTTCCTTCCCTAAAGACCAGTCGCTGATAAATTAGGTACACTTCCCAGAATATAGGTCAGTCTTGAGACAGCAAGGCACGTGTCTCTTCTTTATTTAACAATAGGGATATTTCTCATTTCATTAGAGCGCAATTGTGAGTTGCTCGGAATGAGAAAGTTCCATTTTCAATTAAATCAAAAGATTTATAAATTAATTTTGTATTACATTCCCTATTGTGTGCTGAATTATTTTCTCAATGTTCATATTGCGTCCATGCGAAATATACCATCCCCAATTTCATTACCTCTACATACACCATTACGTTATGACTTAAGCATACCATTTGCATACATTAGATGAATTAAACTTAACATAATTCCTGAAACGCCTTACAAATTCAATTCATTTAAAGCAGCAAATTCGAATACTCATTAAGACATGAGAAGGGAGATATTATATAATAGTTTCAAACTAAAACCGGCCCTTGGGGACTGTTATACAAATACAATAATGGTTTGCACATCAAACATGCCCTAATTATTCAATTGTACTGAATATCCAGTGAAGACAAAACACGGTCTAAAATAAACGATGAGATGCTGTACTTAGAAGATGGAATAATTTACATTTGAAATAATGTTAAATTATAGTTGTATATATCGTACAAAGGATAAGGAAATACATATTAAATTTATGAGAAATGTGGTAGATTCTGGCTTTGTGCCCACTACGACAGTTCAAATACCTATTGTAAAATAATGAAAACTGACAGAAGTGTACAAGAAAAATTCTTCCACACGTTCACACGATTTATAATAAAATATGCGCATGTAACCTAAATTATACGTATGCATGCAACTTTGTCTAAGATCCTAACTGAGACGTCAGACTTCCACGCTTCCAAACTGTCAGTTCATATATCATAAGTTAAGTTTAGTGTTGTACCGCGGACGTTCTGAGGACTAAGACAGCAATCTAGAGTCATAGAGTGAAATGAAAATTAATGGTGGTGGAGAGTATTTTTTCGTGTCGGTCTGAGTACACACCATTACTTCCGTTTTTGGCGCTGAACCCTCATTTATTATGTAAGTAGGTAGTAACTGAAATACGCAAAAATGTGGTTCGTAAGACCATATAAGCTCATGCCGACCCACACATAAATCGTATTACCACTGATTCTAGACAATAAATATTAATGTTGCGCCGCGAAACTATTTCATATCATAAGCCAGGACAGACATAAATAAACTTTATATTAGGTTATATAATTTAAACGTTGGAAATTTGTAAGCGAACTGGTATTATAAGCTAAAATTGTTACGCTACTGAGTTATACAACGTTTTAATAGAATTGGAGCGATATTGAGAGCATTGATTAGTTGCGTAAAGTTAATGTAACAGGTATAAGAGCCGATAGGAAATCACAAAAAATGCTCCCCTAATGTCCCTTAAGAGCAATTTATCATGGGACTTTGTCGAACTAAGAGCACCATTCCCTCCATTTCTTCACCATTTTTCTTGATTCTAACTAATTAGATTGATGGTCGACTTCGCAAATCTGTCACCCAAAAATAATGAACCCCGCGAGCGCAGGTTCTTCATGTTATAAGGAAAACTATTCAAAGGATCATCAGAGTAGTATCTATATGTAGATTGTTCATTGCAGTATTTGGTACAATGTTATTTCCGTTTCTTTCATAGGCAGTCTGTTATGCGATTCAATAATCGCTGCGTGAAAATTTGAATTGCAAACCTCACCAGAATTTCAATTCAGCGCAGTGATTGGATAGAATTAAGCCTCGTCCAAAACAAACGTTTGCTTGTTGTTTGGTCAGCTCACGCCTTCGCTCGCCCTGCAACTATGAATAGCCAGAATAGAACTAAGTCTGTAAAGGCACCTTTCAAGCCTTGATGAAGCACAAACTATGTCACGTACGTTTGCCAAAATTCCAGTTTGCAAATCTCGACGAGTGTCTATAGGTTTTCACGTGAATTGAGTTCTTGTTTTCAAGAATTCTTTCATTTTGAATGTGCTCTTTCCTACATACTAAAATGTAATGTGCGAAAAATAAAATTGAAATTACGCAAAAAACGTCAACATTTTTAACAATCAAAATCGAGTAAAAAGCCTTTGTGAATAATAATGAATAAATGGAGCGTTAAGCCACGTGCATTGAGCATAGTCGGCTAACGGTTTAACGTTGTCCTGCGAGCAAACACTAATCTCTCGTGATCAGCATTTCACCTCGTGGCTATTTCAACGTCATTGAGTCAATAGAGCCAAACCATGGAATAGCAAATGATTTTATTTCATTTATAAATTAAAAAGAATACCGTTAAACTCAATGTTTTGCAAAATAGAGTCTACAAATTGTAAATAAACATTCCAGTCGTTTAACTAATGTCACCTATTCAAATTTTGTAGAATCATGTATGAGTGTTAGTTAGGCGAAAAAGCGTCGTTTACATTTCAACTTTAATAGTACGTAGTTAAAGTTGAAAGTTCATTGTTGTTTTCACGTTACGTTTAGTTTCGTTATTATGTAAATCATTCGGAAACGCCACGACATTACCTAGTTTCCTTTTACTCGAGAAGGCAAATTATGATAAATGGAATACACCAATATTCAAAATTGATAAATTTAATTTGACGAAAATGTTCGAAAATATCGATATGTCACAAAACCAGAATATTTGCATTGGTACTTAAAATTCTACCGAAAAGTTATGAATTTTAAATTCAATTAGTAATTTAAAAGTTGTTGATACTAATTTACGTGTTATTAAAATGATAGATTTGTTTTTTATAAAATCAAAAATCCGCCTATACTTGGCAGATCTATTCCTAAAATAAAAACTTTATAAAATAGCTATTTACAAAACACTCATTGAAGCGTTTAAAAATCCAATCAAAATTAAAACAATTTTAATTAAACAGTGGAATTTTAATATCTTTTATATTTCGTACGGAATTTTTAATACTCACTTCATAAATAAATAATATTGCAGACGAAAATCATTTATAATATTTTTATCTTCTTTTTGGTAGATATCGAATAGCATTTATTTCATTCACCATTATCTTTTTAGGTTTTATAGATAGCTAGCTTAGGTTGAATCCTCTTCTGAAATTCGGTTAGTAAGGACATCGATAGGCAAATTTCCTTCCCAAATCATGACCTAATATCGAGTAATTTATCACCGACAGACCTTTGAGCTGTACGCATCAATCTTCCACATTCTTGACACTGAACATTGCAACTAATTATTGAAGATGGTTACATAAGTGGTGTTATCGTTAAATAATAAAATACACGTTTATTTAAGAAATTTATTTTTATTTTTTTCATTATAATTACAAAATAATAATACATTTAATGGTATTACATTATAAATCGTATTTAGTTTCATAGAGATAGGCTACGGCAATAAAATTTATAAGTAAATAAAAGTATATGTTCTTGCATGATACCCGTAATAAAATATATCCTATATATTGTAATTAGTAAAAAACTTAGGTCTCTGCCAACTACCAAAAGACGACAAAGGTTTCATACAAATCCATTCAGTCTAATGTAGAAATTAATTTTATTGTAATTACTAGCACGCTGTGAAGCTTGGAGCCAAATGTTATTACACCGCTAAAGTGGGAACATTTGGAAACTTATGGTACTACTTGAAACATGTGTTAATTACCTTTCTAATTAAGTTTAATTATAGAAATATTTTAATTTAAATAGAAAATGTTTCTTAAAAGTCGGTCCACTTAAAAAATCATTGTGAATGAATCAAAAAAATATATACCTATATACCTATACACTTTAAATTTCTCGTCAAAATTTTGTTTATTGACTTGACTCTAACTCGAATTGATGAATGAAATATCCTTAATGAACAGTATTGATATTCACTTTAATAAGTTTACGAACAAAAAAATAATAACAATATATACCTAATGTGAGCATTTACAAAATAAATAGTTATCATATAAAAACAGTAAGTGTTAGAGCGATGCGGTCAGTATCGTTCATTTTTACTCCAATGAGGGCGCAAATCCTAAATGCTCTTAGTCAGCACTTACAGGCGCAAATAAAAATTGAAAAATCTGAGAGAGCCGGAAATCCCCTGCGGGCTGGAATGCGCACGCATTGTAATACCTCACACCCTTGTATCCTACACAAATTAACATGAATCGTTGTAGTTTTTATATTTTAATACATTTGTTATATTTACACAAGACAATAATTTTCAGCGGCACAATGCATTTAATTACAATTTTACGTGGAAATTATCACTTCATACATTACACTTTGTATAGGAGGATGTTAGTTTTCATTTGCGTGGTCCATACATTCAGCTTTGCGCCGACCTCGTGCATCTTGTTACGGCGTAAATGAAAACTAATGATATCCGTAATAGAGTTTATATTACGGTACGAGGTTGTCTTCATGGCTCTTGTATATGATGCAAGTTGAATAACAGTCTTATAATAAACATTATTACTTATTCACACATCCTTGTTTTTAAAGGTAACATAGTATTTTTCCGATAAAGATAACATAATTATGTCAATGTTATTTATATCTGAATTCCAAGCATTATCTTAATTAATATCTATTCATTGCAGCGATTCTCCATTATCAACTACAAATATTGATCCAGTTATACTACGTGCACGATTACTTGCCAAATAGACAATCAAATCTGCTATGTCTTCACTTTCCGCCATTTTACCTAAAGGATAATTTTTATCACGGGATTTATACAACTCTTCCATCTCGGCTTGACTGAACCCTGCGTTTAAAGCGAAAGGGGTCCTGGTACCACCCGGATTAACGGAATTTACACGTACACCACTTTTAGCTAACTCAAGAGCTACGCATTTTGTAAATTGATCGAGAGCAGCTTTAGATATGCAGTATGGTAAATAATCCGCATCTTTGATAGGTTTGAATGCAGCGACACTGGAAACATTTATGATATTACCCTTCACCTTTACAAGGTAAGGCACTGCAAGGCTGGTAAGTAAATACACTGCTCGAACGTTGATTGCCATGACACGATCGAAAGGGTCGATGCCATCAGTAATGCTACCTCTCATGCCCAATCCAGCATTATTCACCAACACATCAATTTGTCCAAATGCATTAACCGTTTCTGATATTATTCTCTGCACGTCCGCGTCATTATGTAATTCAGCTTTAATCAATAACGGTTTGATTCCTTTCGCTTTCTCGCATTTCGTTGCAACTTCTTGTAAATTATGTTCATTGCGACCAACAAGGGCAACTTTTGCCGATTGCTGAGCAAAGAGAACAGCTGCTACAGCTCCAATTCCAGAACTTGCTCCTGTGATTAAAACTACTTTGTTACAGAAGTCCATCGCGGTTAACACTTTGAATTATACTAAGCAATTTTGGAGCCATAACATTGAGTCACGGTCGTTGTGACCTTGTGACGTTTGTATAGAATGGCATTATCTACGAATATAAATAAACGATCTAACTGATATATATATATACATATATAAACTGATACGTATAAAACAAATTTATACCAAAAGTTCTCCATTATCGATAACATATAAACTTCCTGTAATACTCCGGGCGTGTTCTCCAGCTAAAAACAATATTAGGTCAGCAACTTCATTACTTTCAATTACTTTCCCCAATACTGTAGGTATGTTGTTTAAGACATGTTCAACGTCATCTTTCTGAATGCCTAGTGTCTCAAAAAATGGTGTTTTTGTTGCTCCGGGACTCACTGAATTTACACGTACCCCATCTTTGCCTAATTCTAATGCAAGACACTTTGTAAACTGATCCAGTGCAGCTTTACTCATAGAGTAAGCCAGCATATTGATTTCTTTCAAACATTTTTGTGCAAGTATACTTGAAACGTTCACAATATTTCCTCTGGATTTTATGATATATGGTACTACTTTACTAGTAATCAAAAATGTTCCACGTACGTTTACTGCTGTGACTTGATCGTAGACTTCAATTCCGTCTTTAATTCCTCCAAACTTTGACATTCCAGCACAATTAATCAAAATATCAATTCGTTCAAAATTCTCCACAATTTCGTTAACAATTCGTTCAACATCTTGATCCATACTTATGTCACCTTTCACCATTAATACTTCAATATTACTTTGTTCTCTACATTGTTTAGCAACTAATTCTAATTTGTTTTCATTGCGCCCAACAAGTGCAAGAGTCGCATTGTTTTTAGCGAATTGTATTGCCGTTACTGCACCAATGCCTGAACTGGCACCAGTTATGAGAACAACCTTCTTTGAGAAAGGCATAATGCAAAATGACTTCGAGCGAACTTTTACATTTGCTCGATCTGTTTACTAGGAAAATAGTTAAGATAATAATAAACTATGTATATAATTATTGCAATACTAACTAGGTCTAATTGTGCAATAATTATTCGTAATTGTTAATCACATAATCAAGAACGCAATAAATCTTAACCTATTCAATGCAATAATTAGGTTTATCTGTCTTGTTTATTAATATAAAGTTATAAATAATAACAGTAACTAACCTTAATATCTCCTTCAACATGGCTCATAATAAAATCTTAATTTTAGATAAATTTAACTGGAACAGCTCCGAGTGCGAATTACGAGCTCTAACTAAGTAGAAAAACTTATTTTAACTGAAGCAGTTTCTCTTATATCAATGCGGAAAACATTTGTGGTAAAAAAAAAGATATTTTTGAATTTGACATTTGGCAGCAAAAAGTTTCGAACAAGAAGCGGTGATTTTATTTATGTGCATAACATTTTGTAATATATTATTTAAGGCTTGATATTTGGTTGATTGTTAAAAATAGTAGATTTTTTAATGGGTGCATTTTTATTATTTGATAGATTAAACAGTTGCCCATATTAAACTGTTATTTTATAATACGATATTATATTAAATAATTTACGCATTACATTAGAGCAACATTTTAATTAACACTAACAGACACGTGTGGGAATTCATATTCACATTAAAATATCACGGCTTTTTAAAGTATTACTATGTACAGTCAGCAAATTGATTTATGAACAAACTGTCAAACATTTCGTATAAAAATCTCGAAGTTTTTAAGGTTTCCGATTTGATCTGTCAGTGTATTTTAATTATGTCAATTCCAAGTGAATTTAGCATTAAGGTGGATTAAAAATTAAATTAATTCTTATATGAAATTAACTAAAAGGTATAAGACAATCCCTTTCCAGAAAAAATAATTGACGCAATCTTTTTTCCAAGTATGAAACGACACCGCCAGTCACGTATCACCTCCATCCCACGCGTCAGGCGGAATGCGGTCATATGATCTGCTAATATAAAATATATTTTAAGACGCATTATAATTCAGGATGGTTAATCCATTCATTGTGACTTGCTTGTCCAATAGAGAGCAAACTACGTAACGTCGGTTCCGAGGCATACCATTTACATGAATGATTATTCAGACGTAGCCACGCGATTAGAAGTTGTGCACGCAATTTTAGGCTTATAAACGCAGGAAATAAAGTTGACTCTGGAGTGGCAATTTATTTGAATACATTTGAAGTTTATCTGTGCAACCCGCATGGAGTATTGTTCGGAGCCGTCCGCCTATGTTAACATGCCGCAGAAGCCGCCCTACGAACGTGTTGGTAAACATACTGCCTCATTTCTATTCACAATTTCTATCACTTCAAAATGCCATACCTAATTCACTATTTGAATCGACTTCGATTGCTACCACAAACAGTCTGCATGCAGTCACCTCCGCCATGCTATCTATGAAGACGACTATGGACTGTCTAAGGCACACTCCACTTGAATATACTTCCAAGCTAAATCAAAAATGAAAGTGATGGTATTAACCCACGGGCAGACTGAACTAAACCGTCTGATCACTTTTTAAAATCTTCCATTAAAATACAAAAATACATTTAATTTTATTATATTTATAAGGTACCAAAAAATAAACGCCTAAATTATATTAAATCTTTACAAATAGTACTAAGTTTTGTGTCATGACTTACTACTTCTCATAGATATATCAAATAGTAGGAGGACATACCTTCTAGAATGTTCAAAATATAAATCAAACATGTACATGGTTGAGGCGGTCGGCGTAGGCTGCAGGAATAGCGACATCCGAAAGTTTGGATCTTATCATAAATCTTCAGCGACTCACGATGGATCATTTCACTTCCGCAACACCCTTCCGCGGACCTTGTGCGCCGGTCATCAGTTATACTTTATTCTTTAGGGTGTAAGAGATATGTATTAGTTTATACATCACGTCATATGAACTGTTCAGACCATTAATAATTTTGTTAGATGTCCTTCGAAATAATAATAATAACAATAATGTAAAGTATGCAGTAATTTGAATTTAATTTTTATATCAATTATAACATTGCAATTTTTTTTATTACAGAAAAAAAATATATATAAAATAAATTTGAAGACTTTTTCCGGGTTACAATTGCGTTTATTTTTGATTATTTTAATCCGACGTTTTGAAAGCTTACAGCCATCGTGTTTATGGGGGCAGGTTTTATATAAAACAAAACTAAATATTTGGCAAGTAAGTTGGATGGTACGCATTGAACGCGTCTCAAAGCGGACATGGCAGTTGTTAAACATTTAACGCCATTATTACTATCGCGGAGAGGGCACATCAAGATAAATGTGCCAAAAATTTCCTCACAATGGTCTTGGCGCTGTGGAGCGAATTTCCCGAGGGAGAATTCCTAGATGGCGGTGTTTCCGACACACTAGATATACGGAATGTGGGAAATCTTGTCGGAAATCTTTCGGATGTGAGTGAAAATCGAGTTTTACGTTTATTTGTTTCACTTGAAAAGGTGTGAAATGCTTCAATGAAGTCAGCGGACGCATTCTTGCTGAGCAATAATGAAAGTTAATTATTTGAGTTACCAAAAATTTGTCTAAAATTATTCGGCTTAAATTGCCGCTTAGTAAGAATTCCCTTTCAAAATTAACTTTCGCTTTCTTTGAAGTTTAACCTTAATACGTTTGATTTACTTTTTGTTAAACATATATTTTTGTTTTACAAATATGTAGATTGTAGGTATAACTGAACCGCTGTCCACAATCGACCCTAACATAGTACCTCTATAGGACTGAATGTATATATTTGTTCTAATATAGGATATGTGTTTGAATAACGTTATCAATGATCTCTGCAAATTTTTGTAGCTCAATTCTTTATAAGATTTTAAAATTTCGGTGTATTTGGTTATACGCCTAATTTCGGTCTAAAATGGGTTATTACTAATTTATTCTAGTTGTGTATAGTAAGTAGAGGCCGCGACGCGACATGCCATCCATCAGGCTCTCACGGCCTATGACAAGGAGGCTTACTCGCCTTATGAATATTTATCACCTTGTTTATTCCCCAAACCAAGTCAGTAAAGAAAAAATATTTTAACCCTACATTGCTAAGAATCTACCTGACAAATTATTTTTGTTTTTGAGGCTATATTCCATTTTCATTCAAGTGAATATAATTTATAAATGGCACAGATTTTTGCGGATCAGCTGGTATAATTTTAACAGGATTCATACGATAATATTGTAATTTAATGCATAAATGTACTTAATTTAAATTCAATATAAAAATTGAGTTAACCATCAATTTTAACTTCTCCCTATATTCCAACAAAGGCAAATATTGTATATGTATAGACACAAAACAAAATATACAAGAATTTATGCTATTAATGAAATAAAAGCTCACTTATTAGATTACATCATCAACAACACGAAGCAGGAAACAAACTTGACGATAAATATTTTCTTATGTCTTCACAATATGTTAACGTTTTCCTGGGAACTGTCAATAACTTTGCCAAAATTTCATCTGCAAAAGCCGCTTTTATTCTAACTTATTTTTACTGAACTTCTTTGATCAATCATGACAAATTGTGTTTTGTTTTAAGAACCTCTTGTAACGTTGTTTGACAGTTCAAGAGTCGGGCGTTCCGTTTGAGAAAACAAACAGCGAAGTTTAAATTAGTTGGCAGGGGTGTTATGGGTTTAAGGTGTACGTATACTTACACAAACAAATTTTATTTATGTTACTAATTACTTATTCTGATGAAGGATCTTTTAATTATTTATGTCTTCATTTTCATCTTGAATTTCAATAGCATGGTATTATAAATATATTATTGATAACATACTCGTAATAACTGACGACTGGAAATATCTAAACGAATAACACAAAGGGGAAATATCTAGCACGTCAGGCAGAAAGTTGTCAATATATTGTCTGCACAGCTAATATCATAATATCTGTCTCAAGTCCTTCTGCCAAGTTTCACAATATTTTACGTCGTCTTCCATGAAACAGCGAATGCCTTGGAGGCCGCGTTAGAAATATGGATAGCAATAAAAATGTCAAGTCAGGTCATCAGAATGGAAGGCTGGAGGCGTTTTGTCGCCAGATGCGGCACTGAATCAATGAAAAACTGTTTCCCTGCGTGTCTCACATCGCGTATATATCACAAACACGCCTTCGCCCAAACAGGTACGCTTTTATATTACTGTTTTCTTGTTTTCCTATTGGCTGGCGTCAAGATTAATGACTTTTGTAAATCTTCTACCACTGACATTCTGTAACTAAACTGTCATATTTATTTTGTATATTTAAATACATATTTTAACTAAATAAATAACGAACTTTGTGGTGTTAGTGATAGCTTTCGGCTTTTTTAGTTACTGTTGCATTTTATAACATGACGTGCCCCTTTTTAATATAACGGTAACACGTTTATTTGTTCCGGGTTAAAATAATTATTATAATGTTACATATTACTATATTTCGGCATTGCTTGCAGACGTCTCTTACTTTTGCAGACGATTTTACTAACTTAAACAAATCAAGGATTACTTTCGTAAGATATTATATTTTTTATTAATCTCAATAATTATTTAACAAAATAATTTCATCGCACAAAAGCAGCTTAAGAGCAGGGTCACACTTCAAAGGTTCCATTTCTAAAGAGGACATTACCTAACAAACAAAGATCCAATGTTTTGTGACAATTTAAAGAGGCACCAACGCCGCGAACAATACGTTCAGAACGGTTTTCATGTCGGAAACAGCATTACACTGAACATTAGCCGGGCCGATAAGGCGCCGTCACAAATTGAACTGAGCACGCGAACGCCCCCAAAGCCTTCTGAACCTACCAAATATGGAAAAAAAGGCTATTGTAGATCGTCCCAACGGAGACATTTAAACTATGAAACGTATATTACATCGGAATTTGTTTATGTCTTCAATTTTAGTTTTGTATACCTAAAACTAAATAAACTACCAATTATTTAGGTTTTTTTATGCAAACATTTATTTTATGAACGAAATAAAACCATTATAAATATAGATATTGAAGCCATGACTTATGAATAAATATTATATAAATAAACGAATTCGAATGAAATGAAACAATTGAAACAAAAATAAACTAAGTAAGCTTGAAAATAAAATCTGCTTACTTTTCAAAATAACATATTGCTTTGTCGCGATGACATATCTATATTATTAGCGTTTACGAAGGAAATTGTCTCCTGGGAAATCCAAGTCCAGAATAGCTTCAGGCGACTATGTTGAATTAGTGTCATACAATAACTTACTGTAATATTACACATGGATATTAAATCAATACATTCGAAGTAACAAAAAATAAAATAGGTTAATATTTAATTTAAAATTAAGTACTTAATATATATTAATGTATTAAATTGAATGTGACAGCATAAAACATTAACAATATACAAATATATATGTATAACAATGAGCTTAAAAATATCATTGAAAAAATTGTTGTGTACATTTGTGTAACCTTGAACTATTTAGGCGTTTATCTTGACATAATCAAACAAATGTCTTTAATAATGTTATTACAATGTATTGCCACTGACAACTATCTTATTATATTTAGCTTCTTCGCCTAATAAGTAATGACAAAATGGATAAGTATTATTGCTAAAGCCAAAGAATGTAATCCGAAGTGAAACTGAAGCACAAAAACAAAAAAATGATATTGTATAAAATTTTATTTAATTTAAATAATTTCATAAAAGGTATCAATTTATATCGACGATTCACTACTAAAAGGTACTAAGCTTAATGAAATGTTTGAGATAATAATGAAAAGTGACAAAATATATTTTCTTCTCAATGCTTTCACATTAGCACGTGTTCAATGGAAGAAAAAGTTCTTTGATAAAATTGGCAAAAATTCTAAGTAAAGGTCAAAATGAAAACGTCTATTCGTTGCGTACGAAATATTATATTTATTAGTTTGTGTATGTCCCATTTAATTATAAAAACAGATTTTTGTACCAGAAAAATACGTAGATATAACTTACATACTAGCTACATACATGCTAGCTGATGTGAAGCTAAAATGCTGTTCTACAGCACATTACTATCTGTTTGCGAACTTCTCAAACGCTATATGTAAGTAGATCAATTGATAGTGATGACTGAGCACTAATGACCATCACCACCAATTGTCTAACATTCTTGTGTTAAGCACTTTATTAAATGCAATTAAATAAATGCCAAAATATTTAAATAGATCAGTAATATGTTATAAACTAATAAATATAAAAATAAAAAAAAATCCTCGGCCTTAATACTGCGCAAAGGATCGTGCAAAAATGCGAAACTGATGATATAAAGATGTTAGATAGCGACTGCGGAATCATTAGGGCATAAGGTCGCCCGCGTTCTGACACGGTCCTCGCCGAATGCCTCTGATCAATAAAGAAATATTTACGAAGGCGTATTGGAAGCATTCCATCTCACCAACAAAAAATTTTCCACGTAATCCGGCAAACATAACAATGCCAAAATTGCTTTTTGGATTTTTGTTTTTTTAATCATGAAACTCTGACAACATAAACATTGATGGAGTGTGTAAATTAATTTGCAAATTGATTGACGTACTCCGATTTATAACAATTGCGTTGGCGGCAACAAAGAGAACTTTATAATTCTATAAACGGTTTATTTTATTTTTGCATCAGCAGCTAATATACAAATTAATTTAAAAATGAAATAAAATGTTTTTCGCATTTTCAGACAGACAGACTTTCCTAGAAGTAGATACTTAACAAGTATTTCTATTTTTATATAAAAATACTGTTTTACCTTTTAATAATAAAATCAAACATAAGAATTTTTTACATGAAGTATAATAGACTTGGTTAGTTATTAGGTACGTACATCAAATAAAATCGGAAAAAAACGTTGAAAGAATTCATATCGATTGGAAAAATACAAGGAAAATTATGATCTAAAATGTTTATAGATTCAATAAAATGTTATATTATATACTTTTTCATTTTATATTCAGTATTTGGCTATCTTTGTTTTATTTTTGGAATGAAATGAAAAAGGTATCTAAATTATAGACGTCTCGAATGGTCCTTGAAACAAACGGCGTTATCAAATCAGTGCACCCCAAGTTAAAGAGCCGGTGAAATAGAAGGGGGCACTTATTGCCTCGCTGAGATCTCCCGTGCCTCCTTACCACCTCTATCCTTAAAATTGTTCGCTTAAACGAGCTCTTAAAAATAAGTTTATCTATATCTAGGTTAGTATTTATTTTTTCTAAGATAATTCAGATTTACGTCGTCCGGTATGTGGCTATACTCCTTGTTAAGCTTGAATGTGATACAAGAATGAAGGTAACAGCTACCATAGTGAAATAAATGCATATAGACACCAACTGGGATAGCATGGCCCACTCTTCTCGTTATACCCGACTACTGATAAGCTAGTTTCGAAACGCAAATGCGGAAATATTATAAGCATTTTTGCGTTTATATGGATTATTATCCACGTACAAATATACGTAGAGTTATAGCAATAACCGAGTGTACGTATTGTGTAGTTTTTAATATCAAGATGCACGCGACATACGCATGCTATATGCGTATATAGGTGTATATAGTTATACTATTATGATTATCTTGAACGATTTTTTTCGTAAAAACTTCTCGCTTCGTAGCAGTAAAAAAGCAATTTAACTTATTTTACAGCACGCAATCAACACTACGAAGATGGTCGACGGCGAGATGAGAATATACATATAGCTATCTATAGTTGGGTATATAAAATGCTTTAGCATCAACTCCCTCATTGTCCATACAATGAAAAGAAGTTTTTATCGATTTTAATTGAACTCTATCTATTTTATAACGTAGCATATAATTGTATTTAAGTAGTTGTTCAAATGTCCTAAATCCTTGTACAATACTGACGTAATTTAGTGAATAACTTGCTTATACATGCGAAAATTGATTGAAAATTTTTTAATGGTGTATTAATATAAATTTTTCAAATTTTAGCTATTTTTCATCTATATCTATACTATTATATAAAGAGGAAACATTTGATTGTTTGTATGTATTGAATAGGCTCCGAAACTACTGGACCGATTTGAAAAATTCTTTTACCATTAGAATCGTAAAAAATCCCTGATGAACATAGGCTATAAAATTATTTTCAATTGTTTTTTTTTTAAAAGAAGTATTACATTTTAAGTTCACACAATTCGATGTCTATGATATTTCTTTTTTTTTTTGTTCCATTTTAAGGCAAAGGGATCGAGCCCATACAGCCAGATATATTGTATTTCACTTTATTTTAAGTTCACACAATTCGATGTCTATGCCTAATTTTGGCGGGCAAATGTGCTGTCAGTTTTTCAATTGTTTTTTAAGATATATTTCTTTTTTGTTCCATTTTAAGGGAAAGGGATCGAGCCCATACAGCCAGATATATTTCATTTTATTTTAAGTTCACACAATTCGAAGTCTGTGCCTAATTTTGGCGGGCAAATGTGCTGTCAGTTTTTCAATTGTTTTTTAAGATATATTTCATTTTATTTTAAGTTCACATTGTAATTCATATCTAATTCAATGAAAATAAAAGCGAAAGTTCTCTCGAAATCCGCTTGACATACAAAGATGAAATTTGACAGGGAGGTAGTTTATAGTTAGTGGACGTCTGCAAAGAACGGATTTTGCAACGGGGCCAGATTAAGGAGTTGTAAGGACTCTCGCAGGTTTGTATATTTTTTGCTACAAACTAGAAATTTGACGGAGAGGCAGTTAGTAGATTTTGCAACAGGGGTGTGGAAAGCATTTTTTGTTGACTGAAATATGAAACATCATTAAACTTCACAGTACTTTATATCTTCATTATTACGCAGACGTAGTCGCGGGCAACTGCTAGTTTTTTATAAATTTCTTAAACTCTGAAAACGTAGAATATGAAACGTACATGTATCTGTCAGTTATATAAAATATAATTTTCATTACACATGCACGTCACATGCAAACTATAGGTATATTATATGTATATGCTTTTACATAAATTTAATATTATATTCTAATTTTTAAGAAGTTCTAGCATTTTTAATACATATTTATCCAAATAGGAACGTCTCACATCAATGTCTTCGTTGAAACACTTGAATATTATAAGGTTTGATTTTTCCGCAGTTTTTCACACCCCATACGTAAAGGCGTTTTGAATATTTCATACTCGATAATTTATTGCATGATTTAGTGCGGAAGGGCCTATTTTATGACTGCCTTTGAGAGTTTGTTAGAATTTCTTTTGCGTCGATAAAGTTTTATGCTAGAATTTTTTGATGTAATTTATTTAATTATTTTCATAAAAGAAATTACCCACCATATTGTAGCTGAGTTTAGTGCCAATTATGCGTGACAAAAATATTATGGTAGAAGTCCGAAGAGCCAGCAATTTGGCAGAAGCGTGAAAGCAAAGGAGCGATAAGTGGTCGGCATATTTCTCAACACACTTTATCTTTCAAGCCTGGTTTGAGAACGCCATTTGTGCAGAATACATCCTATTTAATAAAAGCTTTCTTGCTACCAAACAGTCTAATGAATAAAGTTGATATTTCATAAATACATAAATCTATGTTTTAACGAAAGATTCTTAGTAATGAGGTTTGAATGAGAACTGAGGCGAGATTTAACTAATTTAAAATACTTTATGCGGCTTATTATCGTGTGTCCATTTTTATTACTTTAATATCCGCCATCGTAGTCCCTATGAGATTGCTGCTGCTTTCAACAATCGGATTAAAATTATCAAAATAACAGTAAATCGCATGAAGATTTAAAATTAGTTTTAAACATAATAAAATGTTAATATTTTTAAAATTATATTAACTTAGAATAAACATGTTTCCTAGAAAACAATGTCAATATCCCACAGAAACATAAAACACAATAGAAATTATATTCCCGAATACGTGTAGTGGCTTTGTTCCCCGACAAATGTGAAAAAGTATCTCTTTATCAAGTTATTCAATGTACATTATTTTCTTGATACATATTTCACAAAGGACTTCAGGAAATAGAAGCTTGTATTCTATTATATATAACGTCAAGTACACTCAATTTCAAAAAGAATCTCTCTCTCTGTATTCATGTTAATTTATAGTCAACCAATTTTTATCTTTACAATTTTTATTAATAATTTACTTTAATTTTAATATTTATTTCTGTATTCGTATTCAACTAATTTTATTTTTATTATATAATATTACTATCATTGTGGTCGCTGGGAGACCAGTATTACATGTATTTCAATTAATTTAATTGATATAATGCATGTTGCTCATAATTAGGATGGGATTGGAAGTGTGAAAAATTAATGCTCGTTGCGATTGTGTATCTTTGGTTGAAAAACTAAATGAAAAATATAAAAAGGTAAATGCTTCAACATTCAATATTTATTTCCGTTGAAAAAATAAACAAAAAAGGATTCGAAATAATTTAGGAGTTTAAAACCGCATTTTGATTGCTACTAGCTGAAAATACAATTTGGATGCAATTCCACGAACCGGCAAGACAATTAGCCAAACATTTACGAACAATTATTACAAAAGCGAAATGAAGCCGAAAATAGGTCAACGTGTCAACTGAAATTGTCTTTCGATGACTTGTCAAAAACACGAGCTAGATAAAGCCTAAGTTTGGCGGGCAGATTGTTGAAGGCATTGTCGTCGAACGCCTACATTTGGGGCGCTCATTTCCTGTCAAGTGTATACGCAACCTCAACCATTAGCTGCACAAACATTGCTAAGATTTTCGTGACACCTGCCCTGTAATACATTATGTCACCAGATGTTAATGTTATTTACTGTGTTCAGGATTTGCTTTCATTTACTACGAAGGTCGTTTCGGGTAAAGGAATATGTTTCTATTCAAGATGTTTGCACAGTACGAACTCCAAATTATTTAGTTTTTATGTTATTTATAGAAAGCCTACACTTAATCGTACTCCGTAAAATGTTAATACATGTACACTATTATCGTATCGTGTATTATGGCCTTCTACAAAAGCACGTCTAATAAAGTCATATGCTTATATTCGTCCCTTAAATCGGCATAACGAAGGCGTTGTCTGAGAACATTTGTCTTATATATGCATAAGGCGAAGTGGGTCATACGCCACGCTAGTATAAAAAATATATAACAATTGGCTGTACGTCACTCTAGTATTAATATTTATAACATATATTCAATAATATTTCTTCGTTTATTGTCTATTATTAAAGTTAGATATAAATGAATACGATGCCCGTAATCAAAGTCACATTGAAAGGGGTCTGTCTGTTTGTGTGTATCTATAATATAACTATAGATTTCCTTTTTGTTTTTCATTCATGTCCTTTTTTTATAAAAACTTGCGTTCAATAGATAAAACTAAAAATAAAATAGAAAAGGCTAGTAGCTTGACTATTATAAAACTTTTCGCATTTTGTATTGAACTACATAAACAAAAGCCTTTCAAAATATTTGTCAATGATGTCTTTTTTTTTTCAACAAATAATAGAAAAAAATAGAAAGTAAAAGCTTAACGTGTAAAAAATCATTATTTTCAACGTCTTATATTCCTTCGAAGCAATTTATTCATCATTGTTATTCAAATCGAAAATTAATAATTCATTCACGTCATTTTCAGATCTTGGCATTATTTGTTCAAGTTATTATGAACATCCTCAATAAAATCTCTTATTAACCCTATAATATTTACCACAAAAAATATAACATAAAAAAGAAAGAAAGAGTAAAGTTTGTAAAGTTTTAAAAATAAATAGAATAAGAAATAATTTGAAATAAAGAATTCAAACGAAATAAAAATATTTATAATATAATATTTCTTCACTGGACCAATCCTCGCAGAGTAACGACCCGGCTCCTGTTAATTCTATTCACCGATCGATTTTTTTATCTATTTATTCAGTTTAATAAATGTTCCTTGACCTAAATTCCTAGCTGTCGCCCGAATGACCAGTTTGAGGCTGCTTCAAGGCAATAATTATAATATCAATTGGGTCTCGAAAATCGATCGATGTTGTAACAAATTCGAACTTCGAACTGTTATTGGTTTAAATGTTAGAAATTTTAACAAATGTACATGTAAACTAATCTTAGCTTATGCCTAATTCTATGCGATTTTCAATAAGCATTGAACTAGTCTTAATTTAGGCCAATATCCTATTTAACTTAGTCTAATTTTCGTATACAGAAATGCTTATATAGCGACAGGGTTACAGTTGAGGCATAGATTCATATGGCAAAATATTGACGCACGTTCGTAATCAATTGTTTTTATGTTGTGAATGTTAACTGCGCGAGTTGAAAACTTTATTAGGATCTCTAACCACTTACTTGTCTCTCAATCACGCAGTACAATCGGGATTGTAGTGTTTTATTTACGAGTATATTTGTATTTTATTTGTTATACCAAATATGGGAAAGGATATAAGTAGACAAATGCGCCATGATAGTGTCTTTTTTAATTTGCATGCCACGCCGCGGGTCGACTGATAATATAAAATGTTAAATAAAACACACATAACATGAGTAATATCTAAATCCGAGTAAATGTTATGAAAGAATGATTACTTGTTAAGTTCGCAGAATAAGATGAAACCCTCTTCAGCGTGATACGAAGCATTTTTCTTCCATTTTCTCTAGCTGTATACCTTCAGCAGGAACTTCATGAATATTTCAACCCGGATCAATTATTAAAATGATTTACTACTCCCTAGTACGCTGTATAAACGCACTTGGAGGATGTGGGTCGCTTTTTATTTTCTCCGCGAATACTTTCCTTTTCCGAAAGATCTTTTTTTGCTGGGAAATGTTAAAAAAGCTAAATAAATGATGATAATATTTGGTAACTTCTGGACATGAGTTTAATATTTATATCAACGCTAGGTTTTTTATGAGCACAAAACAAAATAGAACGATTTTTTTGCTATACCTACATACAAAAACTTGTAAATTATAAAAATAATGAAAGTTTATAATAATAATTTTAAAAAATTATAAGCTGATAAAGAATTGCACCCCACAAATTGTGTAAAACGCGATTCAAAATTTCTTGAATAATATGAAGCACGGCTATCCAATATTTCGCTTGCAAATTGCTTGCCATCAGGTAGAAATATCACATTATATCATGGTTTGAAGCGTATTAGCATATTATATGGTATATTGACAGGAAACAACTTTTATTAAATAAAAATCGGATTGTATTTAAAATCAATATGCAACATCTGCCGTCAACGAGTTATATGAAAAGTGATAAATCTAGGCGTTGACGGATTTAATTGTCGAACCTCGATAAAGGATTCAATTAATTCCTGACCACTCAAAGTGACGTTGAATGAGAATATTTTACATATAAAGTGGATTATTATAGACATTTATTACTATATAAATTTAAAAGTAGGTACAATAGATTTGACCAATTACAAATACGATTGACTTATTAGAAACGAAGGTCTAATTAAATAAATATAGGTATATGACACCACTATGTGAATCGATAGTGGTTATGGGGCATCACTATGGCGCGGGCAAGATGGCGTCGTGGTAGATGAGCGGTTTTATAGAATTTACAATAAACTTATGTGAACTATTTACTCTTGTATCATTTATAATAAACTAATGTGACATGGCGCTGCGGCTAAAGAACTTTTAATAATTAAAAACTAATTGTGAGTACTTATTGAAACTATTGTGCAGTAGAAAGAAAAACGGAGTGTGCCGCGTGTGAAATTAAAATAAATTATTCCAAGTATACATAACTGATACAGTACGAAATTATTTTAAAAATGGATTTGTTAAGACCTCCACCACCGCTTATAATTTCTAATAACAATCGAAAAGCGTTTAGCGATTGGAAACAAAAATATAACTTATACTTTACGGCGAGTGGGGCAGATACCAAACTAAACAACGATCAAAAGAAAGCATTATTGCTACATTGTATAGGAGATGAGGCACTAGCCATATATAATACATTTGATAACAAAGAGAAATTAACATATGAGGAATTAATGGTTAAGCTGGAACAACATTGCTGTCCTACTGTAAATGAGACCTATTCTAGATATATATTTTTTACAAGGAATATGAAGGAAGATGAAACCTATGATGAATATATTACAGTATTAAAAAGATTAAGTCAAGAGTGCAATTTTGAAAGCTTAAAAGAAAGTTTAATAAGAGATCAGTTAATATTGGGATTAAAAGACATGAATCTGAAGGAAAGGTTGCTCAGGACAGTTGATTTAAATTTAGAAAAAGCTATATCAATTTGTAAATCTGCAGAAGTAGCCCACAAGCAAATGCAGGACATGGATAAAGGTGCAAGTGTGTCGATAATAAATCACAGGTCTCATAGAAGCAATACACCTGTTCGAAATTCATCAAACCGTAACAGGAGTGTAAGTCAAGACAATCGACATGATAAGAGATACCGGTCTAACTCATCGGGGAGGTCCCAGGAGTCATCGAGTTCAAGGCAATATGGAAAAACATGTGGAAGATGTGGGAGTCATCATGAATATAGGAAGTGTCCGGCTTTTAATCGAAAGTGTGTAAAATGTGGTGTTTATGGTCATTTTGGTGTGGTGTGTAAAAAGAGAAATAATAATTTAAATATAAATACTGTGAACATGTCTGAATTAAATATTGATACTGTGCAAAGTAAGAATGTGCATAGTGTTGATTGGTTCATATATGTAAAAATAAATAATTATAATGTTAAATTTAAGGTTGACACGGGGTCACATGTAGACATAATTACTTTTAAGATGTTTGAAAAGTTAGGTTTGAGGTTAGATGATTGTAATGATGTTAAGCTTAAGAATTTTGATGGTACTTGTATTAAAATAGAAGGAGTATGTTATAGTACAGTAATATATAAAGAACATAACCTTAAACTTAAATTTTTTGTTGTAAATTTAGATACTTCATGTATTTTAGGTTATGAGTCTGCAATTAAACTAGGATTAATCAATAGAGTCAGTGAAATTGAGAAAGTTGATTGCATTATTAATAACTATAAAGACTTATTTGTGGGATTAGGTCAAATTGATTATGAATATGATATAAAATTGTTAAATAATAGTATACCTATTGTGGAAAGCCCTAGGAAAATTCCTTTCAAGTTGGAAAACAGAATTAAAGAAGAATTAGAAAAATTAGAAAACTTAGGTGTGATTAGACGGGTTAATGAACCGACAGAATGGGTCAATTCAATGGTTGTTACAAGGAAGAAAGACAACAGTGTTAGGATATGTTTAGATCCACAAAATTTAAACAAGTGTATAATCAGAGAAAGATATAAAATGAATACATTTGATGAGTTAGTAGCTAAAATGCCAAAGGCATGTTATTTTTCTGTTTTAGATGCCTCCAAAGGTTTTTATATGATTAAATTATCAAAAAAGACTCAACTATTGACAACATTCAATGCTGGTAGTCTAGGGAGGTATTGTTATAAAAGGTTACCTTTTGGTCTGAATTCAGCACCAGAAGTGTTCAGTAAATGTTTTGCTGACATATTTAAGGATATTGATGGAGTAGAGCAATACATAGATGAATTAATAGTCTGGGGTGACAGTATAGAGAATCATGATAGAGTATTAAAACAGGTATTAGAGAGAGCAAAGGAAGCTGGGGTGAAATTTAATAGAGAAAAGTGCAAATTTAGAGTTAAAGAAGTAAAATATGTGGGACATATATTAAGTAATGAAGGTATAAAGCCAGATCCAGAGAAGATCAGAGCAATAGTAAATATGGAGGAGCCAAAAAGTAAGAAGCATCTACAAACTATACTAGGAATTGTAACTTATGTGTCAAAATTTATTCCTAATGTGTCAGATAAGACTTCTTCATTAAGGGAATTGTTAAGAAAAGATGTAGAATTTATATGGGGTGATAAACAGCAGGAAGATTTCAAGAAATTAAAAGAATTATTAACATCTTTTCCAGTATTACAGTTTTTTGATATTAATTGTCCAATTATACTTTCAGTTGACAGTAGCAGCACAGGTTTAGGGGCTGTTCTATTGCAAAATAATAAACCAGTGGCTTATGCATCCAAAGCACTGACAGATTGTCAAAAGCAATGGGCACAAATTGAGAAGGAGTTATTGGCTATAGTATATGCATGTGAGAAATTTCAACAATATATTTATGGTAAGCATGTTAAAGTGGAAACAGATCATAAACCTTTAGAACAAATATTCAAGAAACCCATGAATTTAACACCATTAAGACTTCAGAAGTTAAGAATGAGGCTGCAAGGTTATGATTTAAATATAGAGTACAAGCCTGGTAAGGAACTATTAGTGGCAGATGCTCTATCGAGAACTTCAGTGAACGATAACATATGTAACAAAGAAATTGATGAGTTCATGGAGTTGCATGTATGTATGATAATTAAAAGTTTAGATATTACTGATGGGTCAGTAGAATTATTAAAGCAAGAAACTTTGAAAGATGAAGATATGATTAGTTTAAAGAAGTATATTCAAAATGAATGGCCTCAGGTGAAAGAAATCCCTAACAATTTAAAATTCTATTATTCTATCAAAGATGAATTAACTGTGGTGAGTGATTTAATATTTAAAGATGAAGCTATTGTGGTACCAAAGGCCCTGCGAAAGAAGATTATAGATAAGATCCACTATACACACATGGGAGTGGACAAGTGTAAGGAGAGAGTAAGAGGTATATTATTTTGGCCATACATGAATAAGGAAATTGAAGATAAGGTCAGAAATTGTGACACATGTTTGCAATTTCAAAAATCACATTCATTTGAACCATTACAATTAAGAAAATTATCAAACAAACCGTGGGGAGTAATAGGAGCTGATATGTTCTTTTTAAATAATAAGATTTATATGTTAATTATTGATTATCTTACTAAATATGTTGAATTAGTGGAATTACAGGATCAAACTACTGAAAGTCATATCAAAGCATTAAAATCAACATTTGCAAGATGGGGTATTCCAGAGAGATTATATACAGATGATGGATCTCAATACAGAAGTGCAAGTTTTAAGAATTTTATAAAGGAATGGAATTTTGAGCATATAACCTCTTCACCTTATTTCCCGAGATCTAATGGCATGGTTGAGAGACATATACAGATTGTTAAAAAAATGTTAAAGAAATGTTATCTAGAAGGAAAGGATATAATGATAGCATTATTGGAGTACAGAAATCTGAACATTGATAGTGATATGAAGTCACCTAATTTCTTAATGATAGGAAGACAAATAACTTCAATTTTACCTAATAGAATAAATCACAATATGTCTAAGTTTAAAAGAGTTAGAAGACATATAGAAAAGAAAAGGATTAAGTACAAAAATTATCATGATAGAAGATATAATGGAAAAGTTGAGAGATTTTATAAAGGACAAAATGTTTATGTAAGGGACAAGGACAACAAAAAATTAGTTAAAGGCAAGGTGATAAAGGAAGGTGAGAAGAATAGATGTTATGAAATTTTATTAGAAAATGGTGAAATTATCTTGAGAAACAGATATCATTTATTTAGAGGTTCTCCTCATACTACTTTTAGAGTTAAAAACCGTTTTTGTTATGATGATGATGAGGATGTTAGTTGCAATATAAACAGGCAGCCAAATAATAAGAAAACTGTTACTTTCAAGTTGGATGATGATGTGGTAAGAACTAGAACCAGAGTTATTAAGAAACCTAAAAGATATTTGTAATATGGAGTTAATGAATGGAGTGTCCAGGTCGTCTTTTGAACCTTTTATCTCGTCGCACGGTCGAGGGAGCGCGGACAATTGGCGGGCATCTTTGAAAGCAGAGGTAAAGGTAAATAGGGTATGATAGATAATGGCCACTGTGCAGAAATTTACCTACCATTTCTACAACGTAAAATGAGAGACAAGTTATTTTAAAAATCCCACACGTATAAATGCTTACAATTTTTAATCAGTAGGTAATTAGTATTATATATTTGCCTTTTATTTATTCGGATTATGAGACATGATAGGTCAAAAAAGCCTAAAATGATGACTTAGTGCATACACAATAAATAAATTAAGTAAAATTACTATTTAAAAACAGTAGGCGTTGGATTTCGAGATGGTAGTCTAGAAAAAGTTGGGATCCACTGATTTAAATACATGTAAATTTTACTTGAATGATAATGGAAAACGGAATAGTTATGTCTAGACTAGCTTATCTGTCCACAAGCACTAATACTTTTAAAAAAATATTATATCGAGATGTTAAGTAGAAAGTGTCAAACTCGCATCAAAAGAACGTTAAAAGTTAAATTAGTTCTTAATTTTATTCATCCAACTTCAATTCCGTCAAAGAGCTTCCATTTCAAGTTTATAAAACTAATTTTCCTATAAAAGAATGGAAATAATATCACTTCGGTGAACACTTCGGGTAATAATTTTACGGAGATTTTTTAAAACTTTTATTAAACCAAGGGTAGAAATAACAATGTTTGACATAATCGCATGTCTTATGACTTGATTTAAAATTCAATAAGAAAACACGCTAACTTATAAAACTTTGTTTTAGCATTCAAGAAGTTTATATTTACTAGAAAATACTATTAAGTCTTTTATAGTCACAAAACAAGTTAAATATACTAGAGGGGATAAAACAGAAAACAAATTGTTATACCACAAAGTTTTGTGCATTTTTAATATATATATTTTTATTTATCCACTATTTTTAAATTTCGAATTAGTTCTGTTATATTCCGTGTGCACCCTGTGCTGAATTAGTTTTCGCACATAATTTGCTTAACATCTAACCTCTAGTATATTTATTAGAACAATGAATTTCAATTCTTTTTCTTCCCTTTAAGTTACTCGTTCTCTAGAAGAATTTCAATAGGATGGCGCAACCGTTACGTAAATAATGTAGGACATAATTTACTAAACAACAAATAGAGGCAATATACCTAAAAAGGTCAAAGGCAGAATTGTATAGTTTTTTAAGCGAACGTAGAAAAGAAATTGAAACACACTTCATATATTATCCTCCCTTTGGCCGACGTGAGCGAATCAAACGGCCAAAAGCTATGAGTGGCATCATCAATTTAGACCCCACTTTATAGCTGAAGTTACAATTTGATACAGTCGCTTATTTTAGGGATATACCTCGCTCTACCAAATGCACACCATGAATTGTCGAAACTACTTGACAAAAGCTCTTTTTTATGACTACACATAAGGGTAAAATTTAGCGACTTTTCATTCATGACTTTTCCTTTTATAAATACTTACCTGATAAAAAAAACTACTCATATAAATAATTAAAATACAAACTCTATGGCTACTTTTATCTCATGCATTACAGCTATTTACTTGGCGATAATTAAATTAAAAGTGAACACAAGAAACTCTCTCAAAATATATTGAAAAAGACCTCTGATCACTGTCACTATTTGTCACATTGGGCATTAAAATTGAACTGTATTGTCACATAATCACAGTAAGTAAGCATATATCTTCATAGCACTAGACTCAGTGAGTCACAGTAACAATAAACCATAACTCATAATTGTTCAGTTTTAATACAGGCTCTTTCCCTCTGCAGTGTACTAATGAAACTAATGAGACACACTTTAGTTTAACATTAGGCGAAATGTGGTTAGGTATATAAATGTTATATCATCAATGTCGTTGTAAACCTTAATATCAGAAAAATCTGAAACATTATTGAAATATAACCTTTTATTATGTTACAACACCTCAATAGAATTGTTATCGGCAAAATTCTCGTATGTTACAGCTCAATAAGGAAAAATAAGTTCTTTATTGTTATTCGGGACGAGTAGGATTCGGGCTTGCGTGCTGCTAATTGTAACAAAAGCTACCTCTAAATAAAACTCGATATCGATAAAACAACTCTGATTACATACCTAGTAAAACAACAGTCGAAGTTTACAGTAGGTGAGCACTATACTTCGAAAAATTTTAATTGTGACCTGAAAACAAAACTGTTAAAAAATCTGGCGTGATCTAAGATAAGAACTTAAAATATAGCTGCAAATGTTGCACAATTACTTAAAGTTAATATTACATATTATTACAGTTAAAAGACTGTGTGGCTTACTATCGAATTTCTTTGGATTACTTGATTTTCATATTTTTATTTTATATAATATTATTTTAAACCAAAAAAGTAATTTATAATAGATAGATTTTGGCGAATAAAATTTGTAGATATTGTGGAAATTTAAATAACTAATAATATTCGATTAACAATGTTATATTTACAAAATATTCCTAAAACTCTTTTCATACAAATTGTTACAATAGTTCTAATGTAAAGTGTATTGTTGACGGCATATACTGGTCAGTTTGCGTGTTGCTAATTGCGTGGTCGTATCCCGAGCCACAAGTTTCTTGTTTCGAGCTTTGTAAAGGATATGATAATAATACCTAGACGCTAATTAAAAAAGTTGGAAACTTAATTGAATGTATACGACTATTGTGAAAACGAATGGAGGTTCGTAGGCCCAACTATGCTAATTATTTCATACATATTTTATGTACAGCGCTAATGAAAAAATGTGAACATGGAGGCAGTACCAATTGTGTAGCGAGGTACTTCAAAAAATTGACACGAAATTCTGCAAAGAAAAGCCCCTAATAATACCTTGAACTAAGCAGACATGATCCTTCTTTAGACAACGAATTGTGGGATCTAAGATGTTATATAACTTATACATAAATATTATATAATGTAATTATCTGTTTATTGAAGTGAGCAATAGATATTGTTAAACAATTTGCGCTGTTCATTACGCAAGTCAAAAAGTCGCTTATTAAGATTTTCTTAATTTCACTCTAAAGAAAGGGCAATAGGGCGTATTTTTCGTTTTCTTTGAAGTGACCGCACATAGATAGGTCAAGTTTAGATAGATCGGATCAGATTATATTCGTATATTTGGCAGTAGGTACGACACCGACACAGATTTATCGGTGCCGATATTAAACCATGCGAAACGAAGATTTTTTCTTCGCTAGTGTATCTTTTATAACACTTTTTGGGTACCGACGCCAATTTTCAATTTACTCAATGTTTTATGTAAATACACGTGTAAGCATCAAGCCCAAAATTAATATTTAAATGTCTACCAAAAACCGAGCTTTGTGATACGAAATTAGCCTAATAACATTTTAACGTATAACAAATTTTCCATTCACTTAATATATTACATAAAAAGGAAAAATTATTTAAATTAATTATAATTTGTCGACCTTGCTCAACAGTTATCAAAAGATTTTGCGGAAATATTTGTCAAGGAAATAATTATCTTTTTCGATTCAAAGAAGTTTTTCAGAGAATAAAGGGTCAAATTCGAGTAAAGGGCATGTAACAAATAAATAAAAGTATTATTTCACTTTTATTCAAATAAAGACAAACCTTCAAACCACGTAAGTTTTAAACTGCTAAGTGGCATAACCCAAACAAGGTTTAAAAGGGAAATATTTATAAGGGTTAAAAACAAAAAGTGGCTCTTAACAATTCTATGCTGAGTTATGTAAAGCGAAAGCCTACCCCTATTGCGTGCTCTTTCAGACCCCACCTAAACTGTAAATGGAAAAATAGGTCAGATATAATTTTTAAATTTCAACTATTTTCAAAACGAATTTCATTTCACATTATTTAAGGTGCTTTCAAACATTGAATATACTAGAGAAAAAATGTCATAACAAATCCGCGCAAGGCCAACATAGCTTTTGGTCATGGAGTGAAAAACTATATTGGATTAAATTATATAATTAAGAAATTCTAATATGACCAATAATATCCATTTGGAATATTTATAAATATACATATTATATTTGTAGATAGTAATAAGTAGTCTTGCGGTAACAACGTCTCTAGATTATTGAACTCAGCCTTTCTGATGTGATTCTCACTCCAACTTTAAATATTAATGTTACAAAACACGAATAAGAAAAAAACATTACAATCTCTACCTATATTTATTTTTCCACTTTTATACATATACTTTTAAATATATATATCTCTCTAGTCTCTCCTATAGATAAACCTATAGGTTTAAATTCGTTTGACTTAAAACATTGGCCTATATATTTAAAGGATGGAACCGGCGTGTTTTCATTTCGGATTTACCGAAGTTCGCGCCAAATCCGAGCAGCTGCGCAAAATTCCACCTACCGGATATTTTCTTTTCCTCTTTCGACATACGATCTTGACAACTAGCTTTTGTGATTTAAAAAGAATTTAAAATGTATAATTGCTTTAGTTTATAGTTGCATATTGGAAATTATTTATTATAAAATGATATTAAATTACATTAATTTGCAAAAACTTGCATATTTTTTAATCATATAACTAATTTAATTCCATTTAATATATTATTTTTAAAATTACAACTACAAATTTTCTATACATACCTTCAAATTTATTCATGATAGTCCTACAGGCACTCCTGGATTTCAGCAGTTCAATAAAAAGGTATACTAATAATTTATAACAACAATTGTATACACACACAATGTTTCACATTACTTTTATAATTTCACGGAATATGTTTTCGTAATTTATTCCATATATTTACATTCATTCATCTGAATCCAAACGTAAATATTAGGATGTCACGTCCATTTCAGATACAGTGCATGTACACGGGAGGCACAATTATCACTCGAATTCAATGGTAGTCGGCAGCGATGCCCTGTTGTTATTATATAAAAGTCGTGACGCGTGATATAAAAAGGGAAAAGGTTTTTTTCTGTGATATATATTCGCGGGAAACAAGCGGAGTAACGTAGCCTCGACGCGGACTCCCGATGGCAACTGGCGGGCGGGGGTAGTTCCCGCCCGGCTCGCGTAGACTGCTCGCCGCTCAACCCGGACGCCGATACAACATTAATACTTGCTTTGCTAAAAGCGATTTCGATTTGTCGGTCCCGGAATTGGGAAAGTTAGTAATGCCGGATCTTGTTAGCGATAAAGCAAAAGGGTTTACTAATGAACAGTACACGGTAACACTTCAGCATTCTACAGGGTGGAATATTACAGTTCAGAAACGGAGGCATTTTATTGTTATCCCGATTAAACCTTCTTGTCAATTTCCTCCCGCGTTAAATATCGCACCCTATTTTATTTTGATATTTACTAAAAACGTTGGAACAAAAGCAAATAGTAATTAATATTTAGCTTTAATAACGAATTTAATAAATATATTAAATTTTCTAAATAAGGGTGGGAGGCCATTTTGAATGAAGGGTGTGTAATATCAATAAAACACTGCCATTGCGAGAGGATTGCAACTTTAAGAAAGTTCACTGTCTGTCTGTCTCTCGACTGATAACAGGCTTGAAACTTTCGAACCAAATCGTTTATGAACAGAAGCTCACCACACTCGAGCGGGGTTTTGTCGCTAAATCTATTGAAATATTCAGTATAGTTTTACTGAGTTTCTACGAAATTCAATTTTACAAACTAAAATATGAGTTAGTACAATTTTAGTGTTTAAAATTATAATGAATTTATTATTTATTTAATACTTTATAGTTATTTGTGATAAAAAAAATTAAAGGTTAAGCGTTTGAGCTTACTATAAGTATCATAATACAAATTGGCTAGATTACTCTAATGTCTAATCACTACGAGGTTAAGTTAGAAGTAGTTGAGAATAAACAAGTGAAGTCACACTTGTCTCATCGAGCCAGCATAGGAAATGCGATTGTTTCCTATAGTTTAATATTACGTGGTATACGGTAACATAAGGTTCTAATTATACCATTAAAAACTAAAAATATTTCTTTTTTACGTTACGATCACGTAATTCAACATAATCATTAAAGTAAAATTAAAATATACACAATGAATAGCTCATGCATTCGAATCTTCCAAAAAACACACCATATGCCGCAGGCATTCATAAGTTCTAGGAGATCGAACCGTTTTAATTTTAAATATCTGTTAATCTACAATTCTTACTATAATTTAAAATATCGCTACTTAACAAGTACTGTTAAATAACATACGTAGTTCACATGAGAGATAACATCCGACACAAAGCTTATGAAAGTAGTGGATAGGATGAACTTTATAGTGCTTTGGGCAAAATCCCTGTGGTTAGTTGAAGGAAGACAAATATTATGACAAAAGGCAGACATGACGAGGTGAGGCACCGGACAGAGCAAACACTGAGAGACAAGGGTCACGAGTCACGACTCACCCTTCGCTCTCTCAGGCTTACACCACAGCAATTTTATCGATATAAAACATATATTTTATTAATTACTATAATTATATTTTGTTAGTACTTTAATATATAATTGTTAAAAGCAAAAATCATGAACAAAATTAGAGACTACGTCAAAACAATGAACGATAAATATGTATTAATTGTGTACACATACTTAATTATTGAGTTTAAATTATTAATTTAAAATATAATCCATATTTTATACATTACAAACATCATTGTGAACGTGTATCTCACGCAGATAGCAGAGGCCCATGAACGTAACTATTTCGTAAATGTCCAGAAGTTTATTTTTTGTAAAGAGCGAATCCAATGCGAATCTATTGCTGAACCAAAAACATTCCTAATAAAAAATTCAAATCGATATTTGTGTCTCTAAGTAGAAATCTGCAAGGGAGCCGTAAGATATAATAAATCCCATAACCTACCAATTGCACTATACATTCTTATTAAAGCAGAATACACAAAATCCAGAGCCAATAAGCTGTCCACGAAATTGCGTCAAACGAGTTTTCACAAATAAACCCAGAGTTCTTTCATCAAACATCGCTACTGACCGAATAGAATGACCCCGATCGTTTACAGCCGTCCAATATGACGCAGCCAATAATGCGGTCACACGAGCGCGCCTCAATGAGAATTAAATTTTCAGCATTTCCTAACAAGAGCAATCATATGAAACGGCTTCACAACATTTATGTCTCTATTTATATGTAGAGCATGTATCTTCTTTATACCTGTATTAAAGTATACTAAAACAGCTATTTATAATAAGTTTATTAAAACAAAAACTTTTGTTCTTATCTTTTATTTGTGTAATAATACTGGATTATTGACTATTATATAGTAGGTAGGTATATTAATGTGTGCAAATAATTAAAAATAAAGAATTTTTTAGTATTTTCTCTCTAAATTTCCGGCACATCACTGCTTTTTATGAATTTTAGTGAATGCTCTTCGACTATCAGCAAATGTAGTACGCCTGAAAAGAAGAATAAAGAATAAGTACACATGGTAATACAATCATGACAGTTTTAAGTAAGACTTAATACCATTTAGTTTGAAGGCAGTACAATCGCCGGTACAATTTGCATAACGAGCGTCAGCCCGCGGCCGGGCCCTAATGAATGGGCTTGCAATTGAAACAATAGTGGATTAGCGCCAACTCGCTTATCTGTTTATGTAAATCAGGCCTGAAGTCGGCCAAAATAAGACTACGGTATTCTTTTGATAGGGCGCGGCGTACGGAATCAAAGATAAATTCAGTTATTCGTAACTGAAGTAAATTTGTACTAAATTAATGTTATATTTTAAAATAGCATACAAAAGCCGCTTACATTATTAACTCGATAAAAGATTCAATTAAAAAATTAAAGTAATATCAAAATAATTTTTAATTTGCTTCTAAATTGTACATTTTTTTATTGTAGTCAGATGTGTGGCTGCTCTAATCACAGTCATCTTCATTATGCCAGCTTGATAAAATGAATATGCACAATTAATAGGTTAAAGACTCCTCTCTTTATACTTAACAAATATCAAACTAATCCCAAAACAAATTAGACAAAAAAAAATTAACAAAGATTGTTAGCTACAAGCTCTAAGTAATAATGTTTCGTACACTTATAATGGAAACATGTGCATAAACACGTAAGAGTAATTATACAAGAGTAAACATTAATTCTCGGGGATATATAATACCTTCAAAGAAAGTGTACTCTCGCAAGAGCATGGTGTGTCCGCTACTATTAACTTGCTGTGTAAATTTAACGTGTAAACTTTTCTAATTACTCAAAGTCGTATTGTCTCGTCTGTGTCATAATTAAAAAGCTAAACTTAGTGTCATTAAAATAAAGAGGAGTCTTGTTCGTTTGTTTATGCAAATTGTCGGACAACTTGCAAAGTGCTTTGATTTTATTAGACCCGAACCCGGAGCTCTCCACGCCCATATTCACATCAACCTGATACCTTTGTAAGATATTAAACGAGGCACCTTTCCCCATAAACTTTGTTATATTAAGAACTTTGTATCAAATTTATCAAATTCAGACTATTTTACGACATTAAATCACTGTGTAAGCATTTGGCATGAAAAATGTTCACGACTAAGTTGCTTCACCATTATACTAATGTAAACATTGATTATAACTCAAAACGGGCGGAGCGCTATTTATTTTTAAACAGCTTGAATCGTCTCCAAGTTTTAAGCGAATTTTATAGCGCGAAATAATAAAAGCATACGGCTCTCACGGAGAATAGTTTTGCGCTTTGCAATGACGTCATACGTATTATACTGCTGGTATTTTATTCAACCAACATTTTTCTGTTAGGGATGTTCACGCGGAATTTATGATCGTCGCTGAATTTACAGAGGTAATCCATTAGCTTTTAGCAAATCGAACAACATCAAACACTGACTTTAACTATGAATTTAATGTGCAATTGTTTTAGGAAATCGGATTCAACTGTTCAAAATGTTCAATAGTATTCAATTATTTTGGAGAATTATTATCTATTCAACGTTTTTAATCGTAAATTCAAAATATATATTCAAAATGTGTTATAATTTTCCCTTCAAAGACTCCTTGTAAGTTCTGGTTAATATTTTGCATAAACTATGTCTGATTTTACTGAGACTTGACTTGACTGTTTAGTATTAAAGTTAAAGAAGTCTACGAACACATTTCAATAATGTCGCATAATGAGGGTTCCTGAAAATTTCCCTAGTTGGGTACTTATAGACAAACTTATTCTCTAGGCAATACATCTTATCAAAAAGGGAGGTTCACCCGCTGTGCCCGTAGGCGTAAATCTTGCCTTTACGGCCTCACCTGTCGAAGCAATAATTTACTGCTAGGCTTAAAACTTCCTCTCCACTCGAAATCCCAAACACTTCTTAAGAAAACTCAAATGAATAAGTAAATTTAAACGGTATCACGTTAGACAACAATTTAATTGAGTTCAGAATATAAATTGTTCAAGAGAATCAATTTTATTTGTAAGTAAAAAAACTTAATAAATTTATCTTCTTTCTTCGTCTTTAGAAGTAGACAACTAAATGCTACTTTATGTTTGTGCATATTACAAATATATACCTTATTATAATACTTGAATGAAAATATTAAATAAATAAAAATAAAACCTTAAACATTAACTTAAAAAGCTTTGCTTTATACTTTTTACAGTCATGTTTTTATTAACGATTTTAATTCAAATCGATAGTACGTATAAGCAGGAAAAATACTTTTATATCAGTTAAATAATTAAAATTAATGCTGGTTGACCTAATCTGTCTTGTAACACATGTGAAGGGCCCAAGTTGCTTTTTAGCTTGGAAGAAAGCAATATAACGCGAAAATTATGTTCTATCAAACTGGACGGTATCAATTCGTTTTCGTAAATAATCTGTATTTCGAAAAATATATAATATATGTGAAATATTTTTAACTCGATATGTTATTTTTCGGAGCAAAAATTTAAAATCTGCCTAACCGATATGACAATAGAACGTTATATATATATTTATGGAGAGTTTTTATACAGAATCCCGATAGCGATGGATAAGCAATTTGCAAGTGAAATGTGAACGTCGGATGCATGAGGCGTCGGCATCCCGTCGCTATTTTTTACTTTGTTAGCCTATAGATACTCGTCTATATGTATAACTACATATAAAATAGACAAAATTGGTTTGTAAAATTTACTTTAAAACAATCCAGATTTCTTCACTACCAAAGTAAATGACGACACACATATGAACTTGTGGTCTAATTTTGTTAAAAGTTGTATTATGTATGTTTATTTGATATTTTTAAAATCTATTCACGGTCTACAAACGTGTTTACAAAAAATTAGGAAAAACATAAAATATATTATATATCTTCGTCCCTTAGCCGCACATTCAAATTGGTACGTTAAGAAGTGACTTCTATCGTAATAAATTCTAATTAACTCTATATTACTCGAATGAGCAATGAAAAACTAATAATAATAATATTTAATTTATTTGAAGAAAAATGAATAAATAACAAATAGGAAGTGTCAACCAGCAACACAATCAATTTTGCTACATGAGAAATGAAGAAATACCGGTGTAGTCAAGAAATAAAGAACTACGTGAAACGCAACTAAACAGAATCGCAAATTAAATCAAAGAATCAGATACCAGTAATAGATTTCAATGCTTGTAGCATGAGTCCATCCAAACTCGATAATATTATACAATATGCGTGCATCTGCCAGTTTCACACAAATATAATATATGCGCTTGTATTTAATTCTCATGATTGAAATAATATAGGTATAAAGCGACCTAGTTTAAAAGCAACTTTACGCTACATAAAATCTATACAATGAAAAGATTTTCTACTTAGTAGATTATCTTGGCTTCAACGTAAAGCCTAGCTCATATCTAGGCAATTGTCCAACTGGCAGCTGAGTTTCTTAGCAAGCGGTAATTTCATTTTGACAATATATTGCAGAATATAAAACTTATTGTATTTCTAAAACAAATGCTTAAGTCTATTGTTTTCAGGGACCGCTATAATTGTAATACAAGTTATGCATAGCTACTATATATAAGTGCTACAATAAAATAAAGAAGAAAATATCAATTACCATAACAATTTACTAAGGTGCCTTCCATATATTTCCATAATGGACACCTTATGATCATAATAATTAAACGAGAAGAGATAAGACTATACAGGTCACGCGAACGATCGCATGTACAAAAGTATTTCAAACAAAACACGAAAAATTATGTTTGTTACCATACAACTACATAGATTACATAAAGAGCTTTAATTATGAAAAATACTTTTAATTAAATAAGTACCTATGTGCTTTTTATTGCTACAGCGTTTTTTTAGTAGCACAACTTCAATAATTTAATATTTACATTCAAAAGGGATTATTTAGCATGAAACGAACTAATTTTTTAATATAATAATTTGTTTTTAAACCAATTTTTACTAATTGAATTATTTCGCAAATAAACATCGAACGTTCAACAGTTTCTTTTTTTTAAAAAAACTGCGCCTGTCATTAAGCTAGCGCACAGGCCATGGGCGGAGACAACTGCGACTACAGATAAGTGTTTACAAATGTCTGCGATAAATGTATTTGAAAGTGAATGATGCAACTCTGATAAACCAAACGCCTTAATTTTGTTTAAACGCAATCTTTTATTTTACGCATAACGACTATACATACAGTGTATTTAATATTTACATGAATGTCATCTGAAACTACATTAAATAGAAAAGTATTGAAATGTTGATCACCGAGAGAGTGTCATCTCATAATGCGATGAGATATGAAGTATTGACAGTTGGCGCGTAAGGAAAATTAAATTAAAATGAATTGTACGGCATGCATCTCTCAAATAAGTCTCTTGCCAATTCAAAGTAAATGGAAATCAGAGAGCGCCTGAGCAAGACATCTGCCGCACTTTAATTTATTTCGTGTCTATTGTTATGCGAAATTAATATTCCAATTTATTCCATTTCTGTATCGGGGGGCTCTAAATCAATATTTGCTCCTGTCGCCTTGACAGCCGTAGAGCGGGCCTCACACATTTTAAAAGTCAAATTTTGAACTGTTTTAAATTTCCCATAATTATTGGTCAAAAATTAAAATTAATAACTGCACACTATTGCTGTATATGCACATTATTATAGTGAAAAAATAATAATACCAAAAAGTTTTATGCTATATAGAGCCAGCAGAATGGCCAAAAAGTATAAAACAATTACTTGATAAGCATACCTAATAAAAATATGTTGTGTTTGAAACTAAGTCAACTAATTCCGTTAATAACGTGTTTATATTTATGTGAGTTTAGATTGTTTAGTTTGCCGACGCCTCTATATTGCTTCAAATCACAAAATAACGTTTATTTGCTACCAGAATTACCTATGAACTGGTTTCAATTATAAATTATTATCCTACGTAAATGAAACCAACATAAGTTCAGATATAAAATAATAAAAATGTTAAATAAAGTTATTCCTAAAAACTTTTCTGAACATAGTATAAATATAACAGCTAGAAATAGTAATTTTAAGACAGTTTAGGACTACTTAATATTTATATAGGATAAAATGGTTATTGGAAAAACATCACTTTCAGTATTAACAACGGGTTAATTACATTTTTGTTAGTTTGTCTAAATATTATATAAATTACTTGAACGAACCTAACATTGCTAAATGAATGTAGTCAAGGAAAGTGACTTCTGAATAAATTCCTAATTCATGAAATTCCTAAAATAGAGCGCCAGACGAGTTAGGTATTCCACGTTTAATATTCAGTGACGTAGCATCTGTGAAAAATTGACCTGGTTCCGCCTTTAGAACGTCCCACATTCTTTTGAGAGATAGTTCCTTTAATAAATGGATGACCTTTCTCTGTCGCCCGTTTACCCTCAGAATAACCCTTATGTTTCGTCATAGTACTTCAAACTTTAACCAAACTATGCGTATTTTAATTGTTATATTTATATTGTACATTTATATATAAAAGAAGACATTATTTTTTTAAACTGTGAAATATGTTTTCGTAATTTAAATTATACTTATTTTTATCTGTAAGATATTCTTAAGAGTTATTAATAAGTAAAAGAATTGGTTTGAAATCCCGTATAATTATATATCTATATCAGGTTGTTATAGAGCAGTGAATTCTAAATAAAGAAAATAACAAAATTCATAGTAAATTACATTATCTATGTCTTAATTATTACTACAATAAACGCATTAAGTATTCGTCTCATCCATCAAATGCCTAATTTATATAGTTCGGAGCAAAAAGTAATTATAAGAAACGTCGTGCGAACAGCTTGAGAGATCGCCAGCCTCGGGACAGAACTCGTATCTAGCAACTTAGAAGAAAATCATAATTAATCGTTGTATTCTCCGCCCGCTCGTCTTAATAGAGAGCTTTCCACCGCTTTCTATGTTTTCTCAGGGACATAATAAATTAATCTCCATTTCCTCTCTTCTTGTAGTCGCGGGGAAAGAGGACCAACAAATAAAACAATGGCCGAGAGATGTAACTTTCTACCATTTTCAACCTTTCTTTCTATTTTAGGTGCGTGCGTATTATAAATGAATTATAACAATATTAATTACATTAAAATTTCAGCATTATATAAAAGCTGATTGATAATTTCATTATCAGACCTCTTAGAAAGGAGTTGCCACTTATCTTATCTGCAAATTCCATAGTAAGCCGAGTAATATTATAATTTAATCACAATACTTAAGTCAGGTACTAAACATGTGTATGAGTAAATAAATATTGACGAATTTCTGCTCCAATGATTTCTTGTTATATACTAATATTGTACAATTGTATTATTAGTACGGCCTCTGTTACGTGTTAGTTTGATTCATTAATTATAATATTTACTAATATATTATGGTTAAAGGTTTAAACATAGATTTTATGTCTGAATTTAAGTCTAATATAATAATAACATTGCCAAAAAGTTTAGTAACAAAGAGTGAGTCTGAAAACACGTTGGTCAGATTATTGCAAACACAAAATGGATGGAATTGCTGAACGGTGGCGTTTCCCATAAGGATCTTTCTATGTGAGGTATCTAACCTAACCACACATAACGTGCACCCCCCTTTTGTATTGTTGTGTTAACATTATTACCCTTATTTATTGTATTTATTTCATCATATAAGTAATTTATATCGTGTAATAAAATTGTATGAAATATAATAAATAACCAAAAATATATCTAATATTTTCTTAACAAATTTATAAATCTTCTTTTTCAGTGGCAAAAATACTACTAGTTCTCACTTTACTGAATTTATTAACGTATGTGAACATAACCAGGCATTTTTATTTATTTAAACGAAAAACAACATTCAAAATACTTAAAACTATTTTATCTACGTTATTGAGTATGCCGACATTCTTTAGTAGGTATCAATCCAACAAAGGGTCAAAGGTCCTTCATCAGTGAGTGGAGGCTTAGTTAGATCTTTGTTCCGAATAGAGATAATTAATCACACTCCGGAAAAAAACCTTTCCTAAGAAAACTCAAAGTGTACTTCCTACCTTCACTTTCTAAGAAAAAGTTAATTCAGACAGCCATCAAGACACCCAATTTACTTTGTTTCTCTCATTTACGCATTTCCTTGCAAAAACATTTTCATGCGTTTTCACATAAATTATCGCGTTGTATTGGAGTGGAAGACTAAATAAGGTAAATAAAATTGGTCAAAACATTTTGACTACTCAATTTCATAGAATATCAGACATCGTATATTTCATCTCAATTTCTTTTTTCCTTTTATAATATTCATACATTGACAACACTAGATATAAAATGCGACTACTTTTGATAGTAGTACCTACGTAATCCAAATACATATTTTAAAATAAGTCATAGGTATATTTAGGTCAAAAAAATACTTAAAATGTTATATTAGTTATTTAATCCGAAGTTTAGGCTTTCTATTGTGGTCAAAGCGGGATAAATTCTTTTAATATAGTTAAATCACATTCTCGAATAACCTCAAACATCTATAAACAAAATAATTCAATTCTATTATTTACAAAATTATTACTATTGATGACAGCTAGGTTAATAATGTAAATAAACAACAACGTTTCCCGCCATCTTCTCTAGCATATTTAATTCAATGTATATAAATAAGTACAATACAGTCTTCATGTAAGAGCAACGATGTATTCAAAACTTCAAAGGTTTGTCGATTGCTACATTATATTGTTGATAAAAAATATATATCTACTTATTTAATATTGTTGTTACAAACGCGATATTCAACATTAATCCGGAAATTAAATTCGGATATATCTATATTATTATAAACAACAATCGCAATTATACATTTTCTCCAATCAATTTTTTATGCAATTTTACGCTTTAATACACTGTTATATGGTTTAAAATTCTTTTAGTGAATTTGTAATTTAGTCCTGGTTGGGCCTTGCCAATGAAACAGCATAGAGCGCGTATGTCAAACACATCAATCACGTTCACAATCATAGCTTCAATATAATGAACATTGTAAATTAAGCACAACACGTTATTTGAGTGAGTGGCTAGAGTTCAATATCATACTCGTAAATTCCGGACCGTACTACTAATTTCTATAATTTAATTTTATCACCGATTTCGAAATATACGAGTATGTAGGTATTTGTAATAAAACAGATTGGTTGGGCGATTGTGGAGTGAGAAGACTCCTCGATCAGATTGGTCACCATTATCATCACAGTTATTCAGCTACTTGTTTTGTGTTTATATTTGATACTAATTTATCCATCGATACATTACAAGTAGGTACCTATAGCTAAGGACAAGGTTAAAAATGTTCCAAAAAACAGTTATATAACAAGTTTTAAGCTATTAACAAGAACAATGCAGTACTTTAAATAATTACAAAATCAAATGGGTTACTATCAATTGATATCTGATTCTTGATACAGTTAACGTGACATACAATAATAGAAATTTCGTAAATAACTGTTATGGGTTTTTATTGAGAGCAAAATATTTAAACGAAAGTAAAATACTATAAAATGTCAAGGATTTAAACTGATTTAGACACAGGCTTAAAATACAAATAACAAATCATGTAGAATAGTTAGAAGAAAAAACCAATTCCCATCAAGTAAATCAAAATAATTATTTAAAATGGTTAGTTCTAATGATAATGATGGACTCTGGACGTCTGCAGTCCTTTTATTTCAGACCAATTTTGAGTTTTGGTATGACAAGAGGATTGTGTTGTACTCTGTGTAAAAAAGCAAGCGAAATATGTCCACAAGCCGTGCTATTATAAAACACTGTTTAAGTTTAATATTGATAAACTAATATCAGGTATCGTCGAGAATTTGGTATCACTGCAAATTACTTCAAATCTGAGCTGAATGCACTATTCAAATTTGACCTATTATAAAGGCAGAAATAGAGAAAATACTAAATTAATTGCTGACAAAGACAAACTGACAAATATAGCATTTTAAATTTGGAATAAAAATACACATTTAAACTCCTCGAAGCGTTTAAATAATCCTTTTACAAATCAATAAAATTAAATACAAAAAGTTTTTAATGTAAAACATATATATCCTAAAATTATTAGTTTTCACCGGCACAAACGGCCGCATACCAATTCTGTTGGGCGACCTTCAATGGGACCATGTGTTGACCTTTTCCGTACTTATTTCGGCGACAACTTGTCATATGTACTTTTATTGATCCAATTACATAATGTTATTTTTATATTAATTTTAATCACTAATTATTTATAGAACTTAAAGTATATAATAATCCATAACAGTTACAATAAAAAAGTAAGTAACAATCACAAAATAAACATATTATTTATAGTCGCTAATAGTGACTTGTCATTTTCATTTGTTTCGTTAATATAACAACGTTTAGCTAAATTTGTAGTTTTAATAGGACGCAAAACATTATTTAAGTTTTAATAAAGTTCCTTTTTTATATTTCATTATTTCATTCAATAAAAATAGTCTAAATAAAGCCTCTGACATTAAAATGTCACCTTGCCAACTGAATATTGTTAACATTTAAATTGTTGGTTCATTGCTTCGTCTCGTACTTACTAATTGACGATTCTCATTGTTCAGTAAGACGTTGGCATTTATAGAGGGTCACAAGCGATCAAGTTTCCGACGCCACCTGTTTGCTCACCTTAACTACTTCCCAGATGATTCAGGTAGGTGTCCGATGCATCTAGATGCGTATGTCAGCGATACAGTTTTCGCGGTCGCACCCGCAGGCCCTTCCAATATACTTCAAGGCCTTAACAGTTCGTATAAAACGAGTTCACCACCCGCAACGACACACTTTGTTACTTTCACGCGAGCAGTGCGCATTTTGAATGCACGAAATGTTTAGGCTCGTTGTATTATCCTTTGTGCTTGTGGCAGTGTCGTGCCAGCAGGAAGGCGCGCGTCGTGTTCCCAAATACGCTGGGGATCCTAAAATTGCAGCAATCGTGCAAGAGGCACGTTATCTCAGTGGAAACGGTGCTTTCGGAGCAGCATACCAGCAAGAAGATGGAATCGACTTCAAAGAGGAAACCGATGCTGAAGGCAACAGAAAGGGCAGCTATTCATACATTGACCCTAGCGGCCAAAGAAAAACAGTCACTTACACCGCTGGAAAGAACGGCTTCCAAGCATCCGGAGACCACATTCCATCTGCACCTCTGCCAGTAGCACCTGCACCTCAATACAAACCCGACCCAAGATATAACCCTCCAGACTATCAACAACCCCAGCAATACAGTCAACCTCAGCAATACAACCAACCACAACAGTACAGCGCACCAGCTGCTCGCAATTATAATGCTAAACCTAACGAAGATGACGGCCAATACCATCCAGAGTTATATGAACAGGAGAACTACGTTCAGGCTCCAATCCAACGCAATTACCAACCGGCACCGCAAGCTCAACCCCAATACCAAGCCCAAGCCCAACCCCAATACCAGGCACAAAACATTTACCCCGGAGTACAACAAGGACAATACAGCGGTGTGCAGCAAACACAATATACTGCCCCGCAACAATACTCAGCGCCTCAGCCCGCAGCCAGACAGACTTACTATGATGCCACAACCCCACCACCGAGTCGCTTCTTCCCTCCTGGCAAATTCAGTCTTAACCGCCAACCCGATGGGTTCACTTATACCTTTAGCAAAGCGTAAAATGTAGTTTAGAATATTAGAGCGAGGTCTCGGCGATTTGTAAAGTCAGAAACATGTAAAAAGCACGCATCAATTAGCAATTCGCCGAGTCATCGAGGGTCGGTCGCGGCGTGCATACTCGGCCTTTGGTGGTTCAAAAGCATTTCTTAATTGTTGTTTGCTGTGATATTGTGAGTTAATGGACGGGTATATGTTATTCGTTTTTGTTATTCCTAGAAGGGTCGTTGTATGGAATCGTGTGTCAACACAAACTTGTAGATAATAAATATTAGTAGTACTATCTGAAGTGGTGTCTTTTATTCTTTTACATGGTAATAACAACTAACAAGGAAATGAACTAAAATGGAATGTATAAGTTACTAAAATCTATGACAGTTATTAAAACGAAAAGTTGCACCGTCTAGATTGACTTCCTGTTACGATACAAGGCGCTCAGCAATTGATTCGTTGCGGGAGTGGGCCGTGTCCGCATTCTGTGCTGCACAAAGCGTTGAGGTGGTTGCTACAAGGATATTTCACCTAGAAACCGGTCCATACCTGACAACTTGACCACGCCTAGCTCTTTCCATTTTACATTGCCTTCGTAAATTACTATGTACACCATTGCTGGAATGATTATACAGGGACAGTAAAAGTCGATGTATAAATGTTAAATTGCAAAACCCTAATGAGGGTTATAAGTGTAATTAAAATTAAAATCACGCATTAATATGCGACGTTGCACTAATTTATTGTTAATATTTGCAAATTTTATTTATTATGGGCGACTTAGTAGGTACCTACCTGTTGATGTTTCTCTTATTCTACAGCGGCTTCTGAGGCTTCGTTAATATCTCACCGACTTCCTCTGATAACCTTTTTGAAAGATCACAATATTATTTAATACTAAAATTATAATTATTCAAGATTTTTTGCGATTTAATAATTTACAACGATGCAGTCTTTAAATTTATTGTTCAAACTTAACTGACTATGTTGTTGATTAATAGTAAAATTCCAGAGTCTTGATCGTCATTTATAAAAAGTTAGAAGACGTCAAATCACGTGTAATACTTAATACCAACAATTGCACAAATATCGACAGATAAAAACTTTCGTAAAGTTTAATACGCTGCGACGAATAGGTACGTCACGCATGCTACTTGTACACGTGGATGACCTTAAAACACACGCAGTTTTAAGATACAAAATAGCAATTAAAATGTAACAGTCTATGAATATAACTGTTATGATGAAATTTTAACTAGACATAATTGTTGACTAATTATAATTAACTCTTTGTCGACATTCACTACTCTTTTATTTTGTTTTACATTTTATTATTTAATGTCTGTTTAATGTGTAATTAATTATCTACATTTTTAACGAAGATTTTCAAATGTTTTTCGGCCACAGTGCCTACGTTAAAGTGCCCAAATTAAAAAATATAAATATTATAATGCTAGCTTTATTGATAGAAAAATTGCATAAGAAATCTGACGTATATACTTCCATTATTTAAACATTATATCCCACAACTCTCTCTAAACAATCGAAATGCCCGTCGCTGAAGACGCAATCGCACCATCTGGAAGCGCCCGCTGTCATGCATTTCTGCTCCAGGTTAACATATTCTGTAAAAATACCCGTCCCCATAGATACCTCTGCAATATAATACTAGAATCGTATTAGAAGTCCGCAGAGTATTCTACGAACTAAATATTTCAAATAGTTTATTTAAAAATTTACGGTAACAGGGGGGCTACTCAGGCGTACGAACTGCGGACGAAAATACGGCCGTTTTCTACTCAGGAACACTTACGGGCTCGTAATCATTCACAAAATTACGGATTTGACAGTGACGTCACGACGGATAAGCCACTCAGGGCTTATTTTATGTACGTTTGGCAGGACTTTTTACTGGCTTATATGTCAAAATGCATGTCAGCTGCAGAGGTGACGGCCGTATCACAAAACTTCGGATATGCCTGAGTAGCCCCCCAGAAACGGAAGATAGTGTCGTGTGTCACGAGAAATGGGACGGTGCAGCGGTAGAAATATTTGCTATTGCCAGAGTCGGTGGCATACTGATGCGATGGACATTTCTGAGCTGGTACGTGGTGACGTTTGCTGTATATGTATTTATTTATGTATATGGAAGTAGTTTAATGTATTGCGACTTCAGACAAAGACTTATGTTTTATATTTCTGAATAGCACTTTACGTGTTTGTGTATTACGAAAGCTTTACATAAGTTAATATTACAGCTATAATTTACTTAAATGCTTGTGATGAAAATCCAACGCCAATTAGTAACCTCGCTATTTATAAGTGGATAAAATTAAACTGAACTAACTAAAGCAATTCAAAGATTAAACGATTTATTTTGAAATTTAAATAAAATATGTTTTCCAATCAATGAATCTGGTAGTTTCAGGCGAAACTTGACCGTAAATAGATTTATATAAAATAGATTTCGCCTCCATTGCGTTCATATTTTCAAATGCTCTCAGGAAAATTCTTTCGCTTTAAGATTTGAAAAATTTAATCTTTTGTCCCTTAGTATACAACTATATGTGATATAAATCTTTTCTTACTTATAGCAAAATATACAAAATATACAAAAAAAACACATTTCCAAATACATTAATGTCATGACATCGTTTCCCAAATTTGGCAATCTTGAACATTATTATAAACATCATTATAATAAGTCTTTTACGCACCATTTTTACTTCAAAACGCTCAAAAATATTGTTTACATTCACGTTTAATCGGAGTTCCTTTTTCAATTATTGAGATAAAAGTTCCCGCTTCGAGGCATAAATAAGAAACAAGAAAAATATTCGTTCCTCAGCGCCAATTAAAAGGAGGCAAGACGATGTCGACAAAGCAGTTCTTTGTGCCTTAAGTACTTATTTAATTGAGCAAAGAGGTTTATAAAGAATGCCTTCGGAGGGTCGTTAATTAATTCAAATATGTTTTTCTTAAAATTGTCCTATAAAAGTACCTGGCGTATTTTAAATGGTCTTTAGGTTTGCGTCATTTTTTTATTTCATCAAGTGATTTTTAGAAGTTTATTCTATTCTTAAACATAAAACCCTAACAAATCAAATTATGTCAAATAACAAACAAAAAACATTTTTATTGTATTTTTCTAGTAGATTCTTTATAAGAAGAAACATAAGAGAAAAATCTCGGCCCAGTGGATTTGGCGCTCACTTTGTATGCATTGTGCATCCTATTCGATGCATTTGACTTCAGATCACGACAGACACACTGACGTCTTCGGCAAACACGAGAATCACTTCAGCAATTGGCAGTCTGAACATTGCTGCATCGGCTTTACTTTACACGGTAATGTTAGCGTAAAGTTTATTTCATTGTACAATTACAACATTTTGAGTTTTTCAGAATTCGTAATTTTTGAACCAATTCTAAAAATTTTACGTATTTAGTGACCACGATAAGTTCATGATTTTAATATATATTAAAGGTTTATCCAGCACAAAATTTTTATTGTTATTATTATAAAATATTTGTTTCATTTAGTAAAGCATTGTTATGTAACGGGCTTAAGATGTATTTGTTCCTTGCATCTCTAAAGACTGGAAGCAGCGTAATCCGTATAGGAGTGCACGTGCTGCAAAATTAGTATGTGCTGTTTGAGGTTTTGGAGTTATTAGCAGCTGCCTGTGGGGTGTGGGGTTCCGGCTTTGTCTGAATAACAACGACGCATACACACGTTTTCATGGTGCTTTCACAATTTTAATTAAATATATGAAGTTTTAATAGAAGTTTAGAAGTTCATTTAACTTTAATTCAAGTTATATACTGGAGTAGACACAAGAAATGTTATTGTGATGCATATACAATACATGTCCTGACGCTAAAGTAGAATTTCTTAAAACACCCAGACCTGAAATTAATAGCTACTATTGAATAATTTACATACTGCTTATTCTATAAGTAAAAAGGTCCCACGCGTCTTCTGTTTTCGCATGATATCTTTTGATATGCGTTCTTTAGTTATTCTAATTCAATGTATACATCTTTAGTTTAAATGTATTTATGTAATACTGAAATCTATTAGTAGAAATACAAATACAAGAATGTTCCTATTAAACAATAGAAACGACTAATTAAATTATTGACTTCCAACATCTATCGAAATACGAACAATGCAATGGCGTCGGATGCATTGAGATGGTAAATACCGACCTAATTAATCATTGGTCTTTCAAGGAATGCATTACAGTCCAAGTTACGTTGGTAGACAAATAATCACAGCAATAGTGCTCGAGTCATATTAATTATTAGATTTAGCTCTAAAGATGTTGTTAGAATAATGTTAATTGCAAAAATAAATATCGTTTTATATATTTTTGAAATCTTATTCTTATTGCTGATCATTTGTTTTTTATTGTTGTTATTATTATGAAACTATCACGTACATATTCTTTGTTATAATAATTTAGATGATTTGTGTCAGACTGATATCAACTGGCATAGTGTGACGTTTTAGATGTATGTGATGTATTAGACGCAACACTTGAAAATAAATATTTCTACTTTGTATTTTTTTTAGTGGTCAACAGTTCAATGAGAACCTATTCAGGGAACTCAATATAAAGAAGGTTGGGAGGGTCAGCATTGCAGATGCAAGACGCGGCCGGCTCACGGTACCTACCCGGATACCGACACCCCGCATCGCTTGCCCACACGTCAAGATATTAGGACCATCAAACTAAAATCAATTTAGGGAATTATAACGTTATAATATTAACACAAATAACTGAATAATATGGACCGTCGAATTTAATATTATTTGCTTATGCTGCTGGCACTAATTTTAATAAAAACTACGTCGAAACGCGTTATGTACAATGGAACTAGCTATTAAAAGGACAGCTAATACATTAATATGCACAATAATAAATGTGTTTAAATTTCATAATAAAATAAATAGATTAATTATTATAAGCCATCTTGGTGGTTACCAATACCCGGATACCAACACCACATCCCGTGGGAATACTCGGGTAAGAAGCGGTTTTCCACCAGAATAATAATGTACGACGTGGCTTTATTTTCTTGTTGAAAACGATAGGGGTCGATACTATAAAGGAGTACCTATTGAATTTGTTTTCATGTAAAAATAAATAATTTACATTGTATATTTCTCTTTACAGTAAATTGTATTTTATCGAATCAGCTACTTCAAAACTATCATAGCTACAAAGAGTAATTTATATAGTCTAACTGATTTTAATCAAAAATATATTATTTATAATCAATTTTATCATGATCAAACAAAAATAAATTACGATTATGTATATATTTCTGATGCAATAATAAACTCAAAGATTGATAAAGTTTCATTTAAAAAAACGTGACGTCATATCAAATCAAGCCATTAATTATCACAAAACACAATAATCTATGTAGACATTTCATGGACAAATGTTTGAAATTATTATAGAAAGTACATTCATATTTTTATTAAATAATAGAAAACAATCGAGAGAAATTACTTCGCTTACTCAAGCATACCATACTCCATCCCATTAGTCCATAGTCCTACCACAAATAACAAATACAATTTAAAAATCTATAAACTCTTCGTTTACTTACGTTAAATTCCTCCTATGATCTAAAGGCACGAAATATTATATTTAAATTATTATTTTTTATAGCTTGTTACATATTATTATGTCCAATAGGCAATTTTTATAGGCTATAAAATGTAATTGAATAAACAATGAAGCTCTGCAGAAGTGTTTAGGAGTCTCTAAGTGAAGTCAAGTTTAGTGGCTATAAACGCTACGGCCGGCTGCAAAGAACGGTTTGTGCTATTCAGTTCGTCCTATACTAACTTAAGTACGAATATTGTGTTAATATTTATATTCAATTTAAGTAACAATTGACAAACATTAGTTATTATAATTTGAAAATAAAAAAATTAGGAACATTAAATATACTAGAATAAATTCGCCCCTGGGGTCGAAAAAGTTAAATTAATATGAATCTTGAGTAACTCGTAAAGAGCCCTGTCCACTTGAGTCTCATAGATACCTAACTTCATTACTGTTCACAGAATAAACCAATATTGTGAAATGTATGTAGCTGCGTGTTTTACACATAGCTATCGACATAATTGCTTAAAAAATGTTTTAAATCACTAACTATATACCAAAATATATTTTGAATCAGTAGTAACGATTTTCGATTGACTCAATTGGATGTGAACACGCTAACAAAAGCCGGTATTGACAGAACTCTTCGAAACATTTCAACATAACAATAAAAACAATTGCGGAGCAAAGGAGAGCTCCATTGTAATGGGCAATGGCTACAAAATTGTTTTATTGCAATAGGACCGATCACGACTCGATCATAAATCGGTGCGCACGTGCCGACCCCACACGAAAATTGACTTTAACCTGTGCTCTTTTTATGGAGACAATAACGCATTTTGTAAATAAAACCACCGACTTATCTGTTCTATTATCATTTTATGAAACAAAATACGTATTTTTAGACTTTATCTTTCGTTTTTAAACGAAGTGCAGTATGATGACTCATTTTACTGGTCATTATCTCGGGCATTATCCCGCATACGGGAAATTCTCGCATACACAACTAATGAAACTCGTCGATGCATAAATTGGCAAACAAAATAAGTCTATCACAAGTCTATAAACATCAAAATTTGTAAAATTTTTAAAAAATTAGTAAGCAAATACTAACAATAAAATAAGGAAATACAATCAGCACATAGACACAGTTTTGGCAAAATAGTTTCGTTAAGTAAAGTTTCTCCTAGTTTTCTCGCAATTTTGTTAGTGGAGGGTGCGCCAGGGAAACGTCTCAGTGCACCTGCTGTTTACTACTTTAATTGCTTCAGCCATTAATCCCTGTCGAGGGGCTAAAGACATAGAAGGATTGCTACTATTGAATGTTCCAGTAATAATTAATGTTATTGTTTACATTTATATGAAAAACCTAGAATGACTGTTAATCAAACAATTTAACCTATTTTATCTATTACGAAGTAGATTATTGAATTATACTTTACAAGGCCACTTAATACCAAGCGGGAAAAACGGGTAAGGAAATTTCTTGCGCCCTTTGATCTATCTTTTCAAATCTAAATGCCGAATAATTTTCAATTCATGACTTTAAAAAAATATTAATTTTAGAATCACATACAAACCTAGAACTATTATATTTTAGCGTTTAGCGTAATTAATTTACTTATTAGTAAGCCGCAAAAGATCTTTTAAATTAATTAGAATTATTAGGTTTTAAATATCATACTATAAACTAATCTATTTTGCTTAATTTGAACTGTTCTCTTAAAATAATACCTAAAAATGAAACCCAAACTAAGCAAAACAACTGCGCAGAATTCATGAAAACCACCAAACGGTTTAAACCTTTAAGGAGATTTCGTCTCTGTACTCACTGCAGGGTCAGATGTTTAATTCCCAGGGTGTTTTTGCAAAGAATAAGTACCCCGAACATTCCCCCAGTCGCAGAATTGTTTTCTTGTGCCACCCGTGTTAACTTCTCACGCCTAAATACGTATATTACAGTTATATGGTGAGATATATTGTTCAAATTATATTTATTGCAGTTCTTATCTATTGTGTACCAAGTTCGTCCTATTTTTAAGACCTCGCCAGGTTAATACTAAAAATAATATCTGAGGTTATTCTTGAATTATTTACCTAAATTAAATAATTTTACGTTAAATTGATTAAATATATACTTTTTTAACTTTTTACTTTTGACAACCCTAAGTACTCTAGAGCTATTTTAAGAACACAAAACAAACAATCAAATAAAGCCTTATTTAATCAGACTGAATGAATGCCTGCACATGCTTCATGAAGACATAATAGCTCGTCTGCCAACGACCGACTACGACAACGAAAGTCTACGCCTAGCCCTTTATACGTTTTTAAAACGTCGGAAACATTATATTAGATTATATTAATTTTTGAAGATATAAACAAAGAAATAAAAATGCAATTCTTTAGTCTAATTTTTAGAACACCTGCTCAGAAAGGGTCTGATAAGAAGCGCAAAATATAATGAATTTAGTCGAGAGAAATGTTGTAGACAGAAAATCTACTGACGGTCTATGATCCTTACATACCCCGGAATAAATAATAGAAGGCATGTAATACAGAATACACATTTAAACACTAGTTTTATGATATACAGAATATTATAATTAGTTGAGCACTACCAGAAAGTGGCATAAATAAAACTGTAGTTAAAAGCAAAAGCAGCTTGTATGCCACGAGGAATACATTATTACCGTCTAGGAGAACAATTAAACTTTTTGCTGCTATACAGGGTGTGCATCCAGGAAGCACGTTCCCGAGTTATGACTCGATCGTGACTTCTCCCCTGTATATAATGAAGCATAGATACTAACAAAAGAGATAATATAACCGTTTAATATACTCTTCCTACGCTTACATGGTTGCAGGTTAAATGAAAAAGTAGTATCGCTCTTAATAATTACACATGTTCTCAAATTAAAAATATTCCAGAACAATTATAATTAACTGATATATGAAGTTATTCACGAACAAAATTGAACTAATTTTTAAAAAACTGCACTATTCCGCCGCAATCACGTTGGTTGGAAAGCTTTCGAAATGTCCGTAGGATTACATTAATTAATATAAATATTTACGTAATCAGCGTCTTTTAAATTAAGTTGTTATAAATAGGTAATATTTAGATAGAATAGACTTTCACATGCATCAGTGATAATGTGTGTAATTAAACTGAATGGAAGCCATAGCTGAAAAAATGCAAAAACAATAGAACATGCTGCCTAAAATAAAGCGAATATCGGTTGTCTCTTTCGCACAAGTTACAGTTGCATATGAATATAGACAAAGGACAAAACAAGCCGCTCGACTCCGACTTAAATAATTTCTAAAGGGAGGTCGATATGAATATAAATAGATATAGAGCAATAAAATATGAAAAATTATTTAAGAAATATGAACTATTTTCATATCATGTTAATTAGTACTTACATACCAGCAGAAAATCTTTGCTGAAACTTTTAATGACGACTGAAAGTTTACACGCCTCTTAAGTTAAACTGCTCGACGTGCGCGAAATTTGTTGGCCTCATTAAGGAGTTACTGTTCAATTTTCACAAAAGTTCATAACATTATTGATAACTTATGTTCGTTAAAAATTGTACAACGCGCAAAGACTTTGTCATAGTCCCTACTTGACATTCTTTGAAAATGCAGAACAATTTTTAATTATTAAGATTTGACATTATCGTCAAACATAATAATTATTTAGATTGTCGTTGTAACGTGGTTGTGTTATAATTTATGACCTGGTGATGTAGTACAGTTTATTTCGATAGTTTTTCTTAAATGAATAAAAATCATATGTAATTAGGTCAGTCGCGAGGCATACATTTTCATTAAATTCCTTTTTGAGATTAAAAAAATATTAAACGTTTCAAATAAAATATTACTTCTATTTCAATAGCACTTATGTTTTTTTTTATAAATAACATTAATTCATACAATAAATAATTAAAAGCAATATTTGCTACTGGGATATTTATTTTCATCATGATAACATAATTTCTAACGTCAAACGTCTACATGTCCAACTACGTCCGTCGGATTTCGCTGTCATGTTAGAAATTATTAGATATACTGAGTCGTCTGAATTTCTGACTCGCACATCAGGATCTATCCTATTCATAAATAACATTTTCCAAAACGTTATTTAATACTCAGAATAATTTTTAAATTCTTATATACTATAGCATATTAAATATAATTTTCTTGTTATTTGCAAATAATTACAGAACAAACACGCAGTGATATTGCTCTTCTTCGAGCTGCGGTGTGATTCGCCCAGTCCGAAATCACCATCTACCTTAGCAAATGTACTTATGGTTTATGTTCTTAACTAAGATTTTATAACTCAATAGTGGACTAGCATTTAATAAAGCATAGAATTTTCTCGATAACCAATTTCTTAAGTCAAATAAATTTCTTCGAGATAAACTCGAATCGAGTAAAAACATTATTAACATTTAATAAAAAAGATGCGGCTGCAAGTAAGCGAATTATAAAAGCTAACAAGTCCATTTCAAACAGAAGCAGGGTAGGTAGGGATGTAGATTGCCCTAGTTAGGTGCGGACGGTCTGCGGGCCCGGCACTCATCTTGCAATCGCTGTTGCATTTTATTACTTTTCCATTTCCACTGGGGTTTCAATTTCCTTTCTTATAATTAATAGCCTTTCTAGCCAGTCGCTGACGTTTTCACTTCCATGCTACTGAAACTTTTACGTTCTATTTGCATTATAATTTATTTTGTTATCGAATTGCTTGACTCTAAAGATTTGCATGTTTATATTGAATTTCTTTTATTCCTTTGCTTTAATAATAAACAATATCTGATTCTATTTAAGATTAAAAAGCAACATATTTTGAATATAATATCTGTTTGAATTATAACCGGGTGAAAATAACAGTTAAAAGTTTAATATTGAAGTCAAAATAGGCTTAGAACCTTCTAGCCGCCTATAAACAGATGTACGGGTTTAAAAAGTAAGTAAACGCATAATGTTTTTCATCTTTTGTCTTTGAGAAATGAAAAGACTAAAGCTCCCAGAAGAGAATGAAATTTTACGGCTTATTTGAAAATTTATGGATCGTAAACATGTCGTCACTTTATGACGAAGACGCCAAACACGGAAAAGTTTATTCATTTTTTATGACTTAGATACGTATACTTATTGCAAATTTCTTATATATGTAATATAAACAAAATATTTGGTAAATGGGGCGCAGTAAGTAGAACAAACACTTTTAGACATGAAAGTTAAAATATGCTTCACAACAATCATTTACATAAATTACTTTGAATTATTATTTTTATAGAAACTCTGCTTGTAACAAATTTATAGTAAAAAGCAATTTATGGTAGCTTGATATTGTCATTTTGGTATTTATAACTTTATAAATTAAATGTCTACTGAAATAAAATAGTCTAAATGTTGTTACTTAAACAGAAATAAAAAGTAAGTAAGTCTAGTTTTCTCCTTCATTAAATACGTTCACAAAGAAAAACTTCAATACGATAAAGAACAATACTGAAACCCACTCTTGAAACTAATTTGAACGCGAATACTAATTCGAACCAAATATAGAAATACTTTATGATTTTCTCTTATGTATGTATATGTATAAATATTTACAAACAAATTATTTAACTAATTTTAAAAAACTTTATATGCGACGTGAGTGATCTTGGATTTATTTTTATTAATTTTTAAAGTTATTTCAAAAGCTTTGCAGTTATCGTGGTCGTAATGGAACTGAGGCATTGTTTATAGCGGTTGTTTTTTGAAAATTAAGACAAAATAATCTTTGACAATCACAATAATTATTCACATAAATTATAACATTAAAAAGTTAATTGTGACAATATTTATATTTCCTTGTGGAATACTAAGTTTCTTTTTTACTTTCCCATCAAAATCGCATATAGGAGTAGATATGGCAGCTGAATCAGCTGAACGGAGGCGATTCTACGGACTTTTATAGACTTTTGAACGAACGCGCACATGGGTTAATGGAATTTGATCGGTTACATATTGACATAAAAACCTATGAGTGGGTATTTCACACACGGTTTAACTTATTAGGTCGGCTTGCACGGAATGCCAGGTTAACTAATAATAATAAAAGGTAGATGCATATACGTACACGTACAATGCTCTCATTTCGAAACTAAAATAGTAACACTGTTTGTGGTGGTGGTAACAAAAATACATACATTTTTTAATTATCATATTTATGAAATATCGATAAATACTTATATGGAGACATATAATATTTAAATTGAAAGTAAACGTATATGTATACATAATTATTCTTACATTACAATTCCGACATTACAACGCTCAAGCAGTGGTTCCCGCGTTTTACGCGATGTGCGAGACTTTTGCATTATCCTCAAGCCCCTGTGTGTCGCTTAATAAACAATCTGTAACTAATTTTATTTTTCGTAGTTATTTGAAATTGTGTCATAGCAAAAATTATAATATTCTCGAATGAGATTTGAAATAAATTTGTTGTTAATCTGGTACAATAGAAGTCATAAGAGGTGTCTGTTTCTGAAATTATGTCACGTAATAAATTAAATTACACAAGAAGAGAATAAGAAATTGTTAAAGAAAATGTCAGCGTCCCAAAGGAGGCTCAGCGCGCTTCATTCGAACTCTATTGCACTTACTGCTCAAACTTATTATACATATTAAAGTTAACTTTATAGAAACAATCCAATTTTACTAAATATAATCTCAGCAAATACATGTTTAAAATATTTTTAAAATATAAATTTGGAACTGGCTATTATCTCCTAATATTTTGTTTCAAACAAAATCTATTTTATAAAGGGATTTTCTCACCGATCCCAAGAGAGGAAACATTATCGCTTTCTTAAAGTAAAGAACTTTTCGTCAGTATCAAGGGATTTCTTCAATATTTTCCTGCAAAATACATCACATGAATTTCAAAAGTAAGACACATTCTAACACAATTTCTACATTAAACTGTTTGCAATCTGCTTGTTAATGCTTTAAACTCTACAAAACTTTTGCAAGCTGTGACATTTGATAGACAGTTTAGAAGGTAGGTAACTGTATAAAATCTCTTACCACCAGCAGCAGGCTATTTAATTGACTAGATGCGTATTATTTTGATCTACAACCCTTTAAAACGAAAGTTACACCCCTCAAAGCCAATTCCTCAGCCAATTTAAAGCTTAACTTTGGTCAAACTTTGCCATAATCTTTCTTGAACAAAAGGTTTACAATTATGAGATAATTGAAGCAGATTAAAAATAAATGATATTGTTACATTGATTAATATCTAATTCAATTAGTACAAGTTACCTCACTGTACTCATGTACAACACTGGAGATAATTCGAGCACGGTCACATGTCGATACACTTCTTCTACTTATTGTTATCTGTTAAATAATAATTACGTCGTGTTAATCACTTAAAGATTAATATAAATTCGCCGTTATATTTTCTAGAATATTTCTATATTATTTCACTTAACTTACTCGTATAGATTCAAAATGAGCAAATGTATTTTATTTCCCCATAACAGCTAAAGTTTTTGTGTATAACCCTTCCAGAATAGAGATCAGAAACTAAACCGCATTCCCTAAAACTTACAATTCTCGTATTTAACATGATAAAAGTTTGAAATGCGATACCCTCCGGAGCGTCACTTATCGTTGCAGAACATGTGCTAAGGTTTCTCAGTTGACCCAAATAAAATCTCGTTGCTATCGTAGATTTTCTGGCAAAGTAACGAATTTAGTGTTCACCCCGTCTCACTGTAACCTTTCTTTTCGATTCAGAAAGACTGAGGGATGAATATTTCTTATAAGAATTTATTTTTCTTGCACTTTCGTAAGTTATATTCATTTTGGTATTTTTATACTTTATATTTAGTCAACGCGCATTCTGGAAGCATTAAGTATCTACTGCTCTGTTATAGAGATTTTAACGTAGCAAAATAAAATTAAAAAGTTCTCTAAGAAATCTAATCTAAAAATAAAAATAATGAAATTATTAAAAATAAAAAGAAAAATAAAATTTTATTTGAAAAGAAAAATAATAAATCGTCTCTACTGCTTTTCTCTTTAATTTATGTTTCCGAGAGTGTTTACAACATTCGAGTGCGGGCCAAAGCTAACTTTTTGCCTGGCTACTGAAAGGACACACCTGAAAAACTCTTGTACAATACCACGGTCAGTAATTCACAATGTCATGACATGCAAACCGGAGTGCCGGCTAACAGCAACAACGGTTGAATAATTGCTTTTCGTGTACATCCCTTTATGGCTCAGAGAAGCAAAAACAGCGGCCGGGATTTTTTACTCATATCCTAAATTTTGTTGGAAACCAGTTTTGTTAGTTAAGACGTCGGTCGTAATAAATAATTTTGTGTGTGTTTCGTATGAAAGTATCTTCATGCATTCGTAGTTACTTCGTCATTTTATCTGAATTCTTACTTGTTTTTATTTTCAATCTAAGTTCAGAATATAATTAATATTACTAAAGAAAAAATCTGGAGTAAATATGAATAAAGTTAAAATTACGGATAAAATTTAAAGTTTCAGTTCAACTTTTTAAAAGAATTCTCTTCCAACTTCTTATAACTCGAACAACTATTATCTTCCTTTTTTTCTTCTCATGAGTTTACATTATATAAGTGTACCTATATAGTATAATATTTAGCCAAACTTAACAATACAAATAACACCCGTAAAATAACCAAATAGGTAACCAAGTATAATGAGAGCAGTGTCCTCTATTTCCGTAGACAGTGCACATACATACATACATACATCTCCTAAAGCCGACAAAGCAGAGAATAGTTGTCTTCGCTTACGGATCCACACACTAGCTTAACATCAAACGTAGTGCGACATGGGCGTATCATGCGCAATGTACGCAGTTGAGCATATGAACGCACATACGCACATATCAACATATGTATGTAAACGCATTGTACGCTTAATGTTGTGGTCTGATCATTACATTCTATGAGTATTAGTAGATGCACGTAAAGTCTTGGATTATCGCCAGTGCCGTGACGTAGATTTATTTGTAACCGGGGTACAAAATTCAGTGTTCACTCTGCCTTAAGTCTACGCTCTATGAAATACCTTAGAGTAGCGAAATGTGAACGAGTGTAAACTTCGTTCTCTCGTCCCCTTTCTATCAGCCCGCCATCAAATTAAAGTTTGCAATTTATGGTGATGAAATTCTTTGTCACTCTTTGAATTTTTTCCGCCATTATCCGATATTTTATACTTTCGAAATGTACTTCATTGAAGTCATAAAATACCCAGTTAGTAGTGTCGTGTGGTGTTCATGTTTTCCTTGTGTATGTAATAATATTTACCGGCTATTAGATAATTATTATCAGTCTAAATGTCTATAATAATGCGTAAATAAATTTGATATTAAGATATCAACACAAATACCAAATAATACTTGTTATTAGAAATGTTTGACAACAACGTACGCATTAGGAAAATGAAATCTACGTTCCAACCAACGTATGTTATGTACTTCAAAAAACAAAATTAAAAAATTGTACAATCGTCTCTATAGTTTCATTAGGCGACCTACTCAACATACAGGGTGCACTGGAAAACTGTCAGATAACGGCCTCAAACGGAAACTTTTACCCCGGTTTTTTTTATATTCACTCGGGAACTCTTATTTGTAACGTTAAAAATTAAGTAACGTACAGTACAACCCATGTTATTTACGATGTCGTGTCAACGTGACTTCTGTAATACATTCGAATGCTGTTGAATAATTACTATAGTCACGTTGTCCGGATACTTAATTCGTATTTAAATTTCGTATTCACCGTGATCGAATCTTCGAAAAATCACAATATATACATAATTTTGTGCCTATGATACGAAAAAAATTTAGCAAACAATTTATTTTTCTTATAAAAAAACACATTTCAAACATTTCGGATGGAAGCTTACGTAGTGGGTGCTTGTAAAGATCATGTTGGCCCTGGAGGTGGGTAAAATTTAAGAGAAAGGAAATGAATTCTTAGTAAAAACACACGAGTGTTCTTTTTCCTTTTATTCATAAAGGGAAGCCTTCTCGACGAAGTATCACACGAGATGTGTAAAACATCAGTAAGCATCATTATCATACGCTTGTTAAATTTAAGGATACGTGATAAAATACACAAAGAATATAAAAGTATTTCCTGTAGAGGTTATTATTTAGAATTAAATTTAAAATATAAGTGTTTATAACCCCAATTTTATCTGTAAGAAGAGACTCAAAGCGACAAGGTATAATAACCTATGTTGAGAAAATAAGTTTTAGGGAGAACCGAAATGCTTTTTTGGCTGTGAAATCGCTGTTATCTCAACACATGTAAAAGTTCGGTTCTAAATTTACTTCGATGGCACTAACTTATAGTCTTTTAATTTGGTAGTCTTAAGGTAATAGGAAATGGGATATTAAAATAAATATGTGTGCGGGTAGTGTGAAAATGTGACGACCTTTGTATCCTGCACTCAATGTCAAAACATGGGTATTTGTCACTTAATTACGCTCAAAAACAGAATTTTCTTTGATGTATGTACTTAGATACCGTATCCTGTTAATGGCATATGTATGGCATAGGATGATACAATACTAACCCTAGAATAAGCTGGGTCTGAAACTAATATTTATTTATTACTATTTATAAAATGTGGGATGAGAAGATCTAAGGTAACCTTGACCATACTTTTAAAGATAGTAAATTTAAAAAAAAACATGTAGACGTGGTTTACAATGTCATCGCACGATGAATATTTCGCATACGAAGTCGCGTGTTAGCTAGTAAAAAATGTATTGTCAATGTAACTCGAGAATAATTTCCACGAAAAATTAATGATACCTACACGGAACTATACGCACGTTTCTGTCATTACATCGTGATATGTCACATAGTTAAAATATTGTAACAGAGTTGCACAATTTATCTCTGTCTCCAACCCCTGTCCAGGCGTGTAGCTAATGATATAACAGAGTATATAGTTAGTTACGTATGTGTTTACGCTTTTGGGTTGTACGGAATTAACAAATATTTAATTACCTATTTATATTTTAGATGTGCTGCTTTTTTTAAATCTCGTTTTAGATTTTTTTATACATCATAACTGCAGTGATGCACATATGTACTATAATTATATCAAAAACAAAATACCATTTTCAATAAATGTATGCAATGATTGTAAATAGTTACTCGTTACGCCTTTATTGTTCTATGCACAAATCTACTTTATAAATTATACGTAGGTGTATTTAATATGTAGGTATTTTTAATATGTTTCCAAAAAAATATGTACTCGCTAACTCTTACCTACAGTTTCATAAAAGTTCTTCATTTGGATTAATGGTAACGTAATTAAAATAGTGAACAGCAGGTGTGTCTTTCTACCTCTGAAACTATGCTAACTGCTGCATACAGCGTTTGTGTTTCTAAGTTAATTTATATTACAGGAAGTAATTATTTTGTAATATTTATAAGAAATACTGTACCACGATACATTTTTAATAAAATTGATAAAGATGCTCTTCTTCGAATAAACAGCCCTTTGATACGAATTCTCTCAAAGTCGTTAATCACACGCAAAATAATGTAAAAATATATTTTTAGAATAATAAAATTATATTATTTGTTGTATAAACGAGTTTTCTATTAGAAGAGAATTAATTTAAAAAGAAATATACTAAAACTTAAAACAAAATTTTGTGCGGTTTGGTGGTACTGTACATGACAGTGTGACACATTGGCGTATGAAATATAAATTAAAGCAGCGTTTTGCAGCGTTTTAATGCAATGACATTTGAAAAGTCTAATTTTCGGAAAAATTATGTGAAAAAATGACACTATTGTTTATGTTTTCCCTAATTCACTACTTAACAATTGATAATTAGTACTTTTTTTACATGTTCTACTCACCTTCAGAAGTGGATTCCATTTGGTCTTATTTGATTTTCTTTATTACATAAAATTTTTCACCTGTATAACCGTTCTCAGTGTATTAACTGTAGAGTGACGCTCGAGAGAAGGTCACGTTCCAACTGAGCCTAAGGAGCCTACATGACGAATTAGTCATCACTATGAACGATTTTAGTTTCTTGAAGAATCATTGCAGCCAACTCAAGGGTGAAAAAACCCTAAATAGAAACTTGTTTTTTTGGACTTTTGACCGCATATACGGCTTTCGGCCGCACAGTGCGCTGCTCAAATTTCATATATAATTACTATGTATAAGGTACGGAATGTATGAAATGAGGAAAAGGTTAACATTTTTGGTTTGATAAAAAATATGTGTAAATGCTTTATTTATTATAATCAATAATTATTACAAAGCACTCTTATCTTAGAGTTTAGTTATTTCGCTCTTATAATTTCTTAAAATAATTATTTAAAAATCAGTGTGAATCTGTTTATACATATTTATGTTATTATTATTTGAGTTATAATATGATGTATTATCCGTGTAATGATAATCCTGAGAAGTCATATCCTTAAGATTGTAATTTCTTAACACGTAGTATTCCCATCTGCTTCTCATATGACACATTTGAATATCATGGTAGATCATAATATTTAAAAATTTCATATTAGTTCCAAAGAAGTATGAAACATCAATCTCACGATCTAGAGGGAAACCAAGAGGCATCTTATCTAATAAAGTAGTAAATCTATAATCCATGTGATGGTGATTGTCCTTCACAGTTTGCAAGTCAACATTGTCAACCAATTTTAAAGGAGACACGATAACGTACAGCATCATTTCCATACCATTAACAGTACCTTTGGGAAGCAACAACCTCAAGGGGAATCCAGTGTGGAAATTTTTATAGTCATTTCCAAAATTGTTTCGGAAATCATTACCAGAAGTTATCTTGGACCAGAAGTCACGTGTCATGACGCGGTCTTTAACGTAATTGTGCATATCAATAGAATTTCTGATAATCACGTTTTTGCCAATTGTCAGATCGTGAACAAAGTTATCAATTTCCACGAAATTAACACGATTTCTATTGATGTCAATCAATCGTCCCATATGGTCATATTTGGGGCCTAGGAATACGCGGATCATGCAATCTCCTGCTTTGTCAGAATTAACTTCCATGGTGAGTTTGAAGGGTTTGTGATTAAGACGTCGCTTGCGAACGAAGAAGGTCATATCGGATTTGCCTTTCTTTAATTCTTCTTCGTCTAAGTACAGAGCAGTAGTCATGTCCATGATATAATCTTCAAAATAGGTAACCAATTTGTCAGCGTACACCTTTTCAAGTTCTACACCTGGATAGTAAAGTTCTTCACGAGTATACGAAGGAAGCTTTTTCTTATATAAGAATAGAATATTTACAAGGCGTTTCTGAAGCATATAGAAGACTGGATCACGGAGGGCGGTCTGATAGTGGTCCAATACAGATGGTACTACGAAATATCTAGAAAGAAAAAAAAAAAGTTAAATATCAAATATATCGGAATATTTATGTTACCTATATTTAATTTAGATTATTTTAATATGTAACCTACTTATCTGAATGGAAGCCGTTGAGTCCTATAATCGATTGCATCAAAATGAGAATGTATCTGTAAAGGTCGCCGTGATACTTGTCTACTTTGCCATAGATTATCTTTCCAAGAGCATCGATACCGTCCGCTTTGTGAAGATCGATCCTTACACCGTCATACTAAAACCAAGAGAAGATATTATATTAATTACAAAATAATCTAACTTATCTAATCTTATAAAGATATACTACAAACCGTAATCAGGAATCCCATTAGACAAACGTTCTAAGTAATACCTTGCAAGGATTTGTTGATACGTATACAGCATAAGTTCTCCGCGACGAATGTTGAATTTATCCATTAATAGAAGATCATCTTTCATCCAGTATGGGAAGTCAACGTGGAAGTAATAGTAATAAGTATTAAGGCCGATATCTTCCGTGAAGTACCTAAGGTTGTCATCTTTGTTAAGATAAACTCTTGTGTCATAAACATTTTCATCAATGATGTATATGTCTTTATCTGTGTTCGTGATGCCGTAGAATTTGCATAAGCTGGTGTCTAATAGACCTTTCTTCATCTTCAACATATAAGCTTTTTGGATGACATCACTTCTTACAAAGAAGTAAGGATAGATTTCGTAAGGAGGTGGGAGGTAGATTCCTCTGCAGTCTTCACGATGTCTGACGGCGATAGTCAAAGCATATACAAACATTCCCTCGTTACAGTGCAACCTCATCCAGCAGGCAGTCTTGAGGAACGTAGTAAAGTCCTTTGCGTAATACAGAAGGTGGAACATGTCAATAACTTCTCTCATTTGTTGTTCTACATGGAGAGTAAATATTTCTCCACGGGGCAACATTCCAAATTTAAAATTTCTAACGAAGCGTTTGACAACATCAACTTTCTGAAACATTAAAAGTTTTTTACACAATATCGTTAACATAAAACAACAGTAGGTATGTTAAAACCTGAAATACAATATGTACCATGTACATGTCTTTATTATCCTCAATATTGAAGTTCCGTCCTAATTCTTCGACCTCCTTATACATGCATGGTTGCATCACATGGTTGAGCAGCTTCAAGATGAAAGTTTGTTTGTTTTGATGAGATATTGTTGCTAAAATAATAAAAATGTATTTAAATAGTGAATATTTGCAATGACAATTTAATGATTGAAATATTTACACACCAAATTCTTGGTGATCTTCAATAACGGGCGTGGCTAAACCAAGGCTAGCCAGCCCAATTAAAAATATGAGAATTTTCATCTTGGAACTGTCCAGTGGTCAAGCATCGACTGGAACACTTGCGATAAATTATGAAGTATTTATATATCGATACACTACTTTGTAAATATCTTTATAAATATAAGATTCATAGCAACAAGACTTTCGAATTAAATATTTAAAAAAGGTTAA
>JAPWLS010001681.1:0-60446 GCA_028551675.1 Tineola bisselliella
TTTTAGACACAGCTGATATTTTACTACCCGTATCAATTTCGAATTTAATTTTAAAATCGTTTACCAACAATTTTACATAAAAAGGGTCGTTACCCCCACAATTAATAATATTATAAAACTTAAAATCGCTATTATTGTCTTCATCAGAATCATTTAAAAAAAATTGACTGTTCTTTTTATTTTTACTCACACTATGACCACTTTCACTTTTATGACACATGACTTTCAGATGTCCTTTTACACCACATCGATCACACGTATACGCCTTATACCTACACTTTGCCGTCGCGTGGCGCTTGCCGCACCTTGCGCACGGGCCCTGCGCCAGCGGCTCGCCCAGCGATCCGCGCGCCTTGGATGCTCCGTACCTCAGCAGCCTGTCCTCCGCGTCTCCTTTGCAGCCATCCTCGCTGCTCACTCGAGTTGCCGCCACCGCGTGCCTCTCAGCCGCCTCCAATGCCAGCGCCAACTCCACGGCTCGTTTGTAGTCGATGTTTTTCTCGGCAAACAACCTTGACCTCATCTCTTCGCTGTGCAACCCAGAGACAAATTGATCCCTCAGATTTTCCTCTAAGGTCTGCTTGAACTCACAGGTCTTCGCCAAATGTTTTAGGCCTTGAAGGTAGTCGCTAATCGACTCACCTCGCTGCTGCTGTCTCTGCCGGAAGATGTGCCGCTCTGCAATCTCTGACCGTTGTGGCTCCAAGTGATTCTTCACAATATCGACTAATTCGTCAAATGTCTTTTCTTCGGGTGGCGTGGGTGCACACAGATCACACATAAGCTCGTAACATTTTGCGCCGACATGTGTCACTAACATAGCCACATGTAAATTTGCTTCGATCGCATTTAACGCGATGAACTGTTTTATTCGCCTTATGTACGTTTCCCAATTGTGTTCACCCATCTCGAACGTTTCAATTTTTCCGATCGGCATTATTACACGCGTCCCGAATCCGTAGAAAAATAACAGTTTTTATCTCGTCGCCAGTGATATGTCTTAATGAAACAACGGTTCGATGCAGACTGACGTTTATTGTTTGTATTAAATACCTTCATACATAAAATATCGATAAATATGAGATAAATATGGATTGATTACTGAATGTAAAAAAATACACGACAACATGTCACATCGCGTTTGTCTTTTGTTCGTTCATTTTCTTTTTAATTTGAAATACAAAAACAAAAGAATAGCTAATTCTAATTTTGAAATAAATAAATATTTCCGTTATCGGGGACAAATGAAAATTAATTCTTTGTAATAATATTTCTAGAACTAATCGATTTATTTCAGTTTATTGCAAAGTTTTATTACTTCATATCTAGATCTAGACTTTATCATTAACCTATTTATAACGCATGATATTTTTTAAATTTATATTGAATGTTTTAAATTATTTTTCAGGTACAAGAATAGTTTACGAACGATCGTTTTTGATGTCGTTAGCTCACTCTCCGATCTCTCAAACCCCACCGAAATGTGGTCTTCCTGCAGCGTTGTTAAAGAATCCAGGGCTTGGCAACGTTAAGGAAACGAAACCTAGTCAGCCTGCGAAGGAAACGCGCTCAAACTCCTTTGACGAAACACAGGAAACCTTCTCAATGGATCTCTAGATTTTAGAATAATTTAAAATAATTTTGTCCTTATTTTTTCAAAACGTACAAAAATTAAATCGATTTTTTTTAACGTGAGATTCGTTAAATTGAATTTGGGGGCTCTCAAAAATAATTTTAAAATGGGACAAATTTGTTTTTTTTTATATATTAAAAATAGTGTAAGCTACGTTGTATATTAGGTATAAGATTGTGACTGAAGTTTAGCGTTAGAAACGCTATGTATATCGCCACTTTAGGGACCATCCATTTTTGACATAAACGATTTCGTTCAAAAATTTCTTTCTTAGTTTAAACGTACAAATGTTTTGCTGTCTTTCTCATGATTAAGTAGAAACGTATAAATAAGTATTTTTATTAAAATTATCTCTGCAAAAATAATAAATATAAAAGTGGTTATTAAATAGGTCATATATAATACGTTTGACGTAACAATGTTAAGATAAAAGCGATTCATATGTTGTTAAATATTTATGATAAAAAAATTATAAATTTTTATCAAATGGAAATTAAATAATAATTATAATTCTTTTTTTTTTTGTTGTATTACCCAAATTGCTTACTTTTTAATTGTATTGTTTTTTAAATTAGGAATTACGATGGATTCTTTTTTTTTTAAAGTCAATATGACGCATTTAATTTTATGAATTAAGACAATTGTAGCCCATATTAATGTACATTTTTGCAGTTATTTTCTCATGAAAATACTCAATATGTAACACTCTGACTGGTCTTAAGAGTAAAAATATAATCTCCGAAAAAAAAACTTTTTTATTATCCTTCCTACAACAACATAAGTTATCCGATATCAGCCCTAACCTTTTAAACACATATACTTTCTTTATATATATTATTAGGCTAGGTTCATAATCTACGCCCAAGTTAGGGGGGCTACTCAGGCATATCCGAAGTTTCGTGATACGGCCGTCGCGTCACCTCTGTAACTTTGAATTTTGTCATATAAGCCCGTAAAAAATACTGTCAAACGTCTGTAAAATAAGCCCTATCCGTCGTGAAGTCACTATCAAATCCGTAATTTCGTGAATGATTTCGCGCCCATAAGTGTTCCCGAGTAAGCGCCTGAGCAGCTCCCCAGATCAGTGGGTTTTCTATCGCAGTTATAAAAACGTGATAATACAATGTATAAATATTAATATGCTATTAAAATAAAGCATTAGTTTAATGAAAGCATTAACCACTAAACAAACAACATTTATAAGGTATCCTAATGAAAATGGCTGCGGATAAAAGTATAGTAATGATTAGAGGTAGGCAGCAACTTATATGGGTTTAGGATTTGCCGAATGCGTAGAGAAAATATAATGAAAACAATGTTTATGAATCACAAGATTCTATTGCTGATTCGTCTAGATAAACTCTTCGTAAACTATAGCGAAGCAGAAAGTATAAAAAACTTATTAAAAATATGTGATAAATACGCCTTAATTGTTTTTAAACGCAATGTACCTCGGCCCGGGATCCCGGGATCGTCTAGTCTAGATATAGAAATTTAATTTGTGTAATGTATTGTGACTTAGCATCGGGTGAGACGGGAGATGTCTGGGAGGGTTTGTTTACAGGGGTGGGTCAGCTGTGAGTGCGCGCGCATCGGTCGATAGCTGGCAGGCAGGGCGGCGGCGCGGCTCTATTGAACGCCACATTGCCTTTTAACCGCGCTCCGAGTCCGCCCGCTCCCGGCCCGCGCCATGCTGCGGCCACCTAGCCGCTGGACGCGCGCGGGCCTCATGGGCACCGTGCTGAGCTTCAGCCCGCGAGAGCGGCGCCCATCCGGTACCGCACAACCCGCCGACCGCGTAGCGCTCGCGTACTCGTATGAGCGACTCAACAACGTCAAGAATAGAGAGAACCGTGACTTGAAGTCCGAACTCCCACGACCCGACGAGCGTAGAGCGACGCTCGATGACGCCGCCAAGATTATATCGGAGAAGACAGCTTTAGAAAAGAATCTCAAGAAACATTCGCTATTCATCAACGCCCTATCGTGGAAAAGGTTTTCGACTGCCAACAATAACAAAAAGAAGCTAGAATGCAAGAGCAAGAGCGTATCGACCTTCCGTCCTCCCCTCCAAGACAACGCCGTAGACAGGAAGCACCTCCAGGGCGCGGGCACGATATACACGCGGCCCCCCGTCGTCCCGGCCGTCCTCTCGCCGCCATCCTCGGTGCAGCCGCCGCTGATCCTAGCTTCCACCCGTACCAAAACCTCCCTCAACAACAACGTCGGCTGCTACCCAGAGAAGCTCCCGATCCACGTTGCGGGTCCGGTGCAGTTGCCGCGTAAGACCGTAATTCAAGCTTCCACGTCGGAGTTGCTAAAGTGCCTCGGGATGTTTCTGCACGCACGATGTCATAGGCTGCGCGACTTCCAGGCAGGGGACGCCGTCATGTGGTTACGCACTGTCGACCGCAGTTTGCTGCTGCAAGGATGGCAGGTATGATGTGACGTTCTTTATAATTTTTATTTTTTAAATAAATCATAAACAAAGAGTGTAAATTTATAAAAACAAAGGCCTAGTGAGGAATTATGGTAAAAATCGATACTCGCGTCGTACGAATGAACATCGGAAGAAAGCGCTACAGTACTGCGTCGTTCGACAACAAAGCACACCCCATCTCTAACCCCCTGAGGGGGTGGGAGCCATCGTCATTAACATAATTTTCTCTCATGTCATAATTGCGAGACGTGGTAAAAAAAGATTCGGACGGACATTTCGTGTTAGCATTTAGCTTGACTAGCGAAGAGATGACTGTTTGAAAAGTTTAAAATACGTAGTAAAGAGAAATTTAATTTTTAATGAAGACGCTTTAAACCTCGGAAGTGAACATGCAAGATGACCTGACCTATTTTCTTTTATCAGTATGATTATTTGACGGATGTTAGCATTTCTTGCCGTGTTTATTTTAACTTGACACAAGAAAACGAAAGTCTTGAATGAAATCTGTGTCAAAGACTACATCGAGGGGTGAATGAGTTACCAAAGAAACTTTCAGGCTAAGGCCACAATTACGTGTAAAATTGGATATATGTGGGAGCGAGATAGAATGCTATTTTTTTAGTTACTGAAAGTGTCTGACCATACACCATTCGCTTGCTAGACCGATACAGTAAAATGGACTAATAAAATAATAATATGACACCGTCTATGACGCAATGACAAGCGCGCCGGTTTTATACCCAAAATCCCGGGTTTGATTCTCAAATTTAATAAATTTTTTTAATATATCATGTTATTTAAAATGTTAAGTTCCGATTATATCAATTTTTCTTCACTTGTTTTAAAAAAAACAATTGTTTAGTGTTAAAAAGTGTAAAAATAAATTATTTTATATGATTTACTGAATATTCTCACAAGGATTGACGTCTTAAAACGATGGTGGCTCCATCTATTATTAAATCTAAGAACTAGTATTCAAGATATTTATATTGATTGTTCAATAAATACCTAGATGTTGGTAATGTATATTATCACTTGGTTCTATTGCTTTTAGGTAACCGTCGAACTGACCGATGTGCGTGATCGTAACAATTTCGTGGCCTATTTTCGGTACTAGGTACAAACTTGACTCATGCTTGATTATGAACACTTTATTGTTCCTGAAAACACCGTCAATTTCCCCATTTTTATTGCTTTGCACGCGTAAAGGACTACTATAGTTTCACGGGGAGGTTAAATATTGAATTTTTTCGTCTGGTTATAGCATTTCCTTAATTGAATTACTGCGTTTAGTGTCTTAAGATATTTAGTCCCATGGGCTTATCACGAATTTTAGTCTGGTTTTCGAACCGAGTTCGCTTCAAGCGATTTGTATGGAAATTTGAACAGCGCCTCCGCGTGTGGATTTGGAACTACAATATTTTAGATTCTTTTTGTTAATTTTCGAACGTCTTGATCTTTCGTTCATTTGATAGATTGCTGGTGCTCGTTAGTCGTTAGTAAAAATTCATGATCCCGATTGCTAACGGATCCGTTTTACTTGTGACAGCTCGATTCGAAAGCCAGACTAAATTCGTGATAAGCCCACCGTACTAAGAAACTTCGCTCGTTAGGTCATGTACAAAACAAAATAAACCAATCACACGCTTGAAAAATTGTTTGATTTAATTTTGACCAATGATAATAATTCATTGCAACTGTTTACTGTCACCTAGCTTATTACATTCTGTTACGTAAGAAATTTTGGAATATTAAGTCGCTAATTTGTTTGGAAAAAGAAAAATATCGTTACAGTACTACCTACTGTACAGTACTTCCTACGAGAATGAAGGGTTTGTTAATTAAATACGCTGTCGAATGCAGAGGGAAATGCACGCATTGGTTCGGATTTACGCAAGGGTGTGTTGACAAAGGTCATTGACACGAAGGGTTTCGGATTTGCACTGAGTGCACCAAAACTTCCGTTTGCTACCAGTTTCCCGTCATGTTAGGGGTGAAATTTTCATATTTCCTTGTGTTTTAAAACCAGAAAAATATTTCGTCGGGTTCTATTGACATGATAGGATCTACAACATTGTAATTTTAAAGGAGAGCGATTTCAAGTTGTAATTGTACATGGTTTACTTGTGTTATATTATTATGTAAATATATATTATGTAAATGTTATTTTGTTTTTTCATGAGATAGAGAATTATTTTTTAAAGCTGTTTCAACAGAAAACGTAAATTGCCAAAATGTTAGCTCCGATTATTTTTTGTTTCTGCAATATTCGTGCTTACGTTTGAACAGAAACCTCAGAAACAATCTGACCGACTTGAAAAATCATTATTACGTTAGATTGGCCTATGACGCTATGTAGGTAATATATAGGAAAGGAAAAAGGGGGGCTACTCAGGAACACTTACGTAATCATTCACGAAATTGCGGATTTTACAGCGATGTCACGACGGATAGGCTATTCAGTTCAATTTTTATATGTCAAAATTCACTACAAAGATGACGCGGCTGTATCACGAAACTTTGGATATGCCTGAGTAAGCCCCCCAGTAACTATAAACGTCGATCGTAGAATTTGCGAGAACAAATGACAAGCGACACGGTGGCGGCGACAAGCTTAATAAGTTTAATAATTGTAACTTAACTCTGGAAAATAATATATTTTTGTTTTTCTAATTGTGAAGAGTAGATATATCGAAAAATACCTTTTTTTTATGTATTAGACTTTTATAAATTCTATAAATAATAGTATCAGCGTGGGTTGGCTTTGAATTTAATATGAAATCCTTAAATTATAATACAAGTTTATTTTTACAAAAATAAAAAGTATTATTTTCATCATCAAGGGCAAGGGCGTGTTGTTTATTAAAGGAAAGGGCAATTGGAATGGAACTTGAATTAAGGGTAGATCAATATTTAATGTAGCTTAATATAAAATAGGATCTAAATCTGTCTTACGAAAATATTGTACGTAAATGATTTACATCGCACCTGATGACGTCATATTTATTTTATAATGAAATGAAATGAAAATCGTTTATTAGCATAGGCACTAAAGGCGTGCACTTGCTCCTCGTTAGACTCTACCGTGACTTCGGAAAAGCGTATGACGAGAAGAATACCACAAGAAACTCGTCAATCATAGCCTGTACATGAAATAATTAACAAAAAAAACTGAATTTTAACTCAGAAAAAAAAGTAAATAACAATTTATAAATCAGATTGCACAGTGGTTACAATAAATGTAAAATTAATAACATATATGTATATAAAATACATATATGTAATTAGTTGTTTCAGGCGTTACTTTGCGGAAATCCATATTAAAGGAAATTATTTAAAATTATTTTGCTTATAATTCCCGCTACAACATTCAGTAATTTGTCTCGACGCGTTTCGCCACTTCACGTATCCTGATGATGCCTGTATATATATAAGAAAACCGCATCAGCATTTCTTTAGAATTACATACTATTAGCTTTTCCAGTTATGCGCATCTATTTATTTATTTATCAAGCAAATAAATAACACTTAAAATGTTATTTCAAGCTCCATTAGTCGCCCGAAGACAGGATTAGTTGAAGCAAATGGAATAAGTGTTTGTTTCAATACAACTTGAAAAAGACAAAGATGGAATGATGTGGGAGGGAGATAAAATAAGATTATAAATGCATGAGTCTCTCAAGGTTCGATACAATAAGATTTGTATGGCTTTGCTTTACGTTTGTGACTATTAGTTGTTTTAGGTTAAATATACGTTTGGTTATCGCATTTGCCAAAAATACATCGAGCACCTGTTAGATTCCGCAATGCGACGGACGTCCGTCGTAGTCACGTGGCGTGGGAGTAACTTAGGTCCTATTAATAACATTTTTTATTAAAATTTTCCAGGACGTCGCATTCATCAATCCAGCTAACGTGGTGTTCGTATACATGCTGGTACGCGAGCTCGTCGATGGAGACCGCATCGGAAGACCACAGGACTTGCAAGCTGTCGTCCTCACTTGCCTGTATCTGTCTTACTCATACATGGGCAATGAGATATCGTATCCGCTAAAGCCGTTCCTCGTAGAAGACTCCAAGGACAAATTTTGGGACAGATGCCTTCTTATTGTGGACCGACTTTCCTTCAACATGTTAAGGATCAATTCCGAACCTGGTTTCTTCACCGAAGTCTTTACGGAGTTGAAAGCGTGCGGGACAATCGACAGCCCCCCGCCGGCCCCCAGCCACCCCGCGCCTGTGCCTCCTCCGCATGCCCTCACTGCCGCCTGACGCACAGAGGTCGCCGTGCTGAGATTAGCACTGACGAATCGCCCATGTCGGGTATAAACCGCATTGTTGTAGTTACCTGACAATCTACCGCGGCGACATCTCTCCTCTGTTCAGTCACGCCGATCGGCGGTCTTCTTGCTCAATTCTCTATAGTTCACGAGATATTATTATCTGATTAAGACCGTCGCGGTGGACTGTAGGTCAGGACATTGTAATATGTGAATCAACTATTATTCCCGTTTGTTATAATTAAAGCGAGTTTCGCTGTTAAGGTAGACAGTGTGTGCGTTTACAATTGCACCGTTTAAAGGTAATTGTGATAATTGTAATATAGTGCATACGTACACTTAGTGGAGATAAGGGGCTGTTCGTTCGGGCCAAAATACTTAATTAGGCATAATTATTTGAACAATGATATTGTTAGGATTTATAAAAAAAAACATCGGCTATTTACAAAGACGTGTTTGGTCTTGATCGATTAAATGTTTTCAACATTAGTATTTGAAAAGTCTAAAAGTCGGTATTTTAGTCTAATAGAACAACTAATTAATAAGTTTCCATTATGTGTTTTATATAAAAGTTCAGAAGGGATCGTGCAATAGTAAATATGATGAAATATGTGTGTTATAATAAAATAAGGGCATTGTTTTTCGTAAACACATTTTATATTTCCATCCCTTTCAGAGACTTGAGGAAGGAAAGAAACAACAAATTTTAATACATTGTATACTTCATTTAGAAAGACAAGTCGGCAAAGCGCTTTCTATTTCACACAATCGCATACAAATGACAAGGACAAAAAAACATTATGCTATTTTAATTATAAACTATGAAAGGTGACTATTAACCTATAATATGGATAAATACATTTTAAAAAATTAACTAAAAAGGTTTGTTTTGTAACAATTTTTAAAAGAACAATATATTTGCTTAAAATTTTTAATTAAGACTTATTTGATGTCTAGTTATTAATTAAAAATAAACTGCGTCGCAAATGTGAGATAAATCAATGAAAATAAATAAAAATAAAGAAAGAAAGTTAACATAAGATTCAGTATTTTGAAAGATTTGATGTGTGATTATTATTGATTTTGTCTAAATTGTTGTTACACATAAAAACCCGAGGCTTTATCCATTAAAACAACATTAACGATAAGAGATTATGTACTTGTTTTTCATGAAGGAAAATCTGCCCTAATTATAGATAAAATAAAGGGAAGTTTAGCTAATCCGGTACAATCCTTCTATGACGAAGTGTACGTAAAAATCGGCTATAAGCAAAAACTAGGAAAAATATTTGGTAACGTGTTATGCATTTTTTGTACATTTAAAGTAATTAATTATAAGTTTTCTCTCTAAGGAGATAGTTTAGAAATAATTTTGGCACTTAGATCGATGAGTACAGCAATTGCGAATTCGTAACACTCGAATCACTTTAACGTACAACTGGGTTCAATACCAAATGCGTCTAAGCTCTGTAATGGTTGACGGCAGACTGAGGAACTACCCTCAATACATAATAAATGTTTGAGTAAAATGTAATTTTGATTCCCGTAATAGCTGTATAAATTTTAAATTATTATAGTCTTTCTTTGAAAAATTGTTTATAACAATAATTTGGTCCGTAGGACTGAATAGATTTTAAAAACTTAATTATTTATTTTTTTGTCAAAAATTACATTTAACAGTACACAAAAAAATGATACATAATTAAATATTTTTTATTTTACGTCATTTTGTTTACGGCAGTCAAAATTTTGACACCATTCCTCGTTTTAACGATAAGAACGTCGCGGAAACGTGTCTCGTTTTACGTCATTTCGTTTTGGGTTACTATTCTCTGGTAGGTACCATGACGTAAAACCGAGGTCTGCCTGTACACTATATTTATTGGACAAAATACAATAAAGTGATTCGATTGTTTCGATTTATTTTTCTAACGTTTATCAATCTTTTGCAGGTCAGTTTAAAAGGTTGGAAAATGTTATATTAAGAATAAGATATTTCCATTAATATGTTTAAGTTTTTAGATAAGCGTAGTTGTCTGTGATGTTTCATGTTGGTTGATAATTTACTTAAGCTGTTTTAAGGTTTATTTGGGGGTTATGTTATTGTCGGTACTTAGATATTTGGTGTCACAACATCGAGTTTTGCGCGCGAATTTATTTATTTGCAATCTAGTTCAGTATAAATGTTCCACTTATAGCTAAAGGGATCAACTACATATATAGTCCAATCAATCTTTAATGTTAATTTCCCTATAATTGAAGGCAAGAAACAAAAAATATGAGCGTATAGAGCAATTAATTTTAAAAAAGATAGCGTTTTTTCACCGGAATTTCAGTGGCGAAAAATGACATACCCCAATTGACCTTAATTTTATTTATTGTGTTATTTTATAACTGTTTTTGTATTTATTTGTATATTATTAGTAATTTCTGTCTATTTTGTTGCTTGTTTAAAAATGTGAAACTGGTTAGTATAATAGTATTTTCATTAATAATCTAAATTATTATTATTCAATTTAAAATAAATAGAATGGTTAATTACGTTTGTCTTGTAATCTATAATGATGCCGTCTAAAGTTATATAATTTTTAAAGTTGGAATTAAATTTGTGGCTTTTATTAAATGCGCGTGCCACTTTGGATGTTTAAGAAAACAACTAATTTCATTGTTTATCTATACTTCACAGTGTACAGACGACGCTGTTTTTTATATTAATTTAAAAGCAAGTATAAAATATTTAGGATGATAACATGTTTGTCGAATTATTAATACTAAACCCTAAACCTAGTTGCAGAAGGCATTATTGTTTGAAAATTAAAACGGCATTAAAATAGTAAAGGCACAGGTACGCGTACCTCTTCTAAATTACTCATGTAACTCGAGTTTGATAATTAATCTAATGTAAATATACTCAATTAATAAAATAAACTTTCGTACATAATTATTAATTGTCTTTTATTTACATCCTATATGGTTAGTTGTTAAAACCCAATGTATAGTCGCCTCATTAAAAACTATATTTAGTATAGGGGTATTCAACAAATTTTTTAAAACAAAATAAAACAAAGAATTTAGATGAAAATTCATATTTGAATTGTATTAGAAAGAGTAGAGTGTGGCAATTATAAATGATATCAGACTTTGGCTGGCCTTAGACAGCATGAAGCAGTTGACTGACAAGCTGTAAATGCATAGAAAACTACAGTTTTCTATTTACATACGACTACGTCTGGCGGCCGGCAGCGTTATGAAATTTCAGTGTACAGTCAAGCAGTCCAGGAGTCCAGGCAGTTACCTGCGCCCCGACTACACAATCCATCAAAGGAAGAGATAGGCATACTAAAATAGTTTCCAAATTTGTTTTTCATTGTCCAGAAACAAGTGACTAAACTCTTCATGATGATTTTGTAATTCTAATATTGAGTGAAATTTTCTATTTCTACGCTATTGTCATCTGAGTGAAAGTAGGGTTAGCGCTTCTTTCTCAAAATCCATGTTGTTACTGATTTGAATGAAATTAAAATTGTGACTTGTCGAGCACTTGATACAGACTGCTGCGACAGTTATCAATGGCAGTTGAACTTCACGAGCAGCCCGTCTATTCGAATCATATAAATAATAATAGTCTTATGGAGAAAATACTAAATCTGTGGCAAAAACTAATAACTAAAACTAAAATAAAAGTTGTTTCAGCCTCGATGCCTTTGCCTTAAAATGAAAAAACAACAACAACAACAAAAAATAGTTGTCAAAGTAGATGTTTTGATTTTTAGGTTGTTTTCGCGGTTTTTTCCTTATTATTCTTTATTTGCTGATATTTATATCCTAAATTCAGGTAATGATAGTTGATTTGGCAATATAATACATATTTTATTAATTCACATCGCTTGCAACGTTAATAGGTAAACATAATTTTGTAAATACAGATATATAAGGCAGACGTAAGTGCTGTTATGGGTTTTGTTAAATTATTTCAGCGAAAATGGGAGATTATCCAGCTGAAGATGAAGAATATGAACTCATGTATGCAGATGAGTTTGAATTGATGCGTGAACGTGAAGATGATATAGGTAAATAGTATTTTATAATGAAAATTAAATTAGTGTTTTCTTCAACGATTCTGTTATAATAGTAAATATTTTTTATTTATTGCGTTACAGAAACAAATAATGTAAGAGCAAAAATTAATCACGCTAAGAAAAGTTTAGATTTCTCACATACAAAGGAAGATATACATAATCAAGATAATGATAATAATACTGTAACGTCTCAAGATAGTGTAGTTAACATGACGCCAATGGAGGATTGTTTTACGGCATTGAATTCAAATGGAGCAAAGAAGAGAACTGTTGATGAAATTTTCGGAGGTAAATTTTTTTGGTTCTCTACTGTATTGAGGCATCTGTAAGAGCTGTAAAACTTCCAGAATGCTGGATAAAGTTCATCAAAATAAATGCAATATTAGCAGCCATGGGCGTAGCCACGGTGGGGCGGGGTGGGGCGCTTATCTTAAACTAAAACTTAAATATCTAGGTATTAACTACAATACTTAATGTCCGTAGAAAGTTCACACTCGACAATCCAGTCGACATAAAAAAATTAACCAGAGAAAGACCGTGGGCATAGTTTGCTAGTTACATATTATTTTAGACTGCTGCCTTACCCTGAGCCCATGGCTGGCTACGCCCATGTTAGCAGCATAAAGTCTTTTAAATCATATATAAGAGCATAAATTAGTATAAATAGCATGATTGTCATAAATATTTGATTCCTGTAACAGTAATTAATACACTTTCAGATGTAAACGACATAGATTTCACAGAAGAAATACCAAGCAAAAAACAGAAGACTGAAGAAGAAATAGATGCAGCATTGATTGAACGAATTGTCAATGAAAGGAAATTTCGACAATTTTTGTCCGAACCAACAATATCAAGTAAACCAAAAACTTCTTACGTTTTAGAGGAAAATATGTCTATGCATATACCTAGGTACGGTACTAAACAAATTTGGGCAATTGGTATGTTTATGGTTACTGTGTGGTTTGTTAAGCAGATGTTCTGGTTTTGACTTTCAATTTTTTAATAGTCCTCGTCCTTATACCCACAGCGCATCATAGTTTGGTGTCAGATTTATATTATCTATAGCAATCTAAATTGCAATTTTACAATAGAGAGATTTAAAGTTGTTATTGTGCATTGTTTGTCTACATTCTTCGTTGTTGAATCGAGTATGTCAGAAACTATCAAGAAAATGTTTATTTTTCTTAAGATGGAGAATTATATCTTCCAAATATGTCTATATATATCTTTATATATCTGTACAGTTATAAAACAAAATATTATTTATTTTATTAGGTTTATATATTTATATGTTTGAGGTACGAATTAAATATTAGTCTATTACAAAACATTTATTGTTAAATCACAATCAATTATATAGATAACAAGTTACTTTTACAAGTACCCACATAACATAAAATATGTATTTTTTTAGATTGGGCTTTATACCCGTATCAAATTTAGAAGGGCAAAGAATGTATGTGAAATGCGATTCGGAAGAAAGTTGGGAGAAGTCACTTGATGCTTTTAATTATGCAACGTCATTTGATTCCATGTATACTGAAGTCTGGGAAGATGCTAGAAAAATTGTAAGAACAATGTTTGTTATTATTGTTGGTGTTTGTGACTCAAGTCTGTTATCTGGAGGTCCTGGGTTTGATTCCTGGTTGGTAGTTACTAAAAAGTGTATACTTATTTGTGTCGTATTTCTCCTGATAGCCATATCACAGGCTACCCTCGTTTAGGATCAGGGTATTGTATTTACTGTTTATTATAGCCTAAAGTATTAGTGCATCACACAATGTTGTGATTATTGTACTATTTATCAATACTTTCATGTATAACATGTTCTGTTAATCTGTATCTAGTAGCTGACATTTCTAGTTCAATAAGGTCATATGCAGTTACTTATATATATTTAATTATTATTACTTGCTTTTTTAATAACCAATTCTTAATAAATCTGCTAGAACTGTTTCCAGCTAATTATATAAATACAATAAGCCTTATTAGTTTATTTATTTATTTAAAAAGCCATTACCTGCTATTATACAAACTAATTGAAATTTTAATTATAGGATAGGACTCTCAAGGTGATTAAAGATATCCAGTCCTTCTAATCAGTCACTTCTAATAAAAATACATAGTTTAGACGTTACATAATAAAATAAAACAAGAACCAAACAGAGAAAAAGAGAAAAAAAAAGAGTTAAATCATATTTACAAGTCAGTCAGTCAATATTAATTAATTAATATAATTATATATTTTAGTTGGAAAAGAAGGCAGATGCGCAATCGCAGGTGCAGAGAGAATATTTGCCAGACATCGAGGCTGATATTTTAAACAACAATGCCAACCTTTGGGTTGATAAATATAAACCTGAGTCGTATTTGGATTTGCTTACGGAAGAACCAATTAATAGAACCGTTTTACATTGGTTACATTTGTGGGATAAGGTAAAGAGTTATTTAACATTTTACATGGCTTACTAAGTCCAGTTGTTGACTCAGATGTACTAGCTTTCTTGAGTTTAAAATAGGTTAATTTACTTATTAACCCTTTGCACTCGGCACCGTTTTGGGTGTTACCTACCAGCAACTCGACGCTATTTTAAAGAAAACGTACATCCTGGAAACGTGATATTATACGTGTTTCTTAAAAAAATGCGGTGGAATAATTTCATTATCCGTAATCGCTAACAAACTATCATGTCCCCTCTGAGGGAACAACCGAGTGATATGCTAGACTTACGTTGTCCCCTCAGAGGGGACAGCCGAGTGCAAAGGGTTAATACTATTAAACTGAACTTTATTTATCACCTACTTCAAGTCATAATTGAGTTCGTTTATAATCACAGCATGCACAATATAATGTTAATATATACTATATGCTTAGCTTTAAATTAAACATTGAAAATTTAATACAATTAATGTAAATAAAGTTACTTAAGTATATAAAACATAGCAGCTAAAAACTCTGGTCTTTAGAGGTGCCTTTAATTATACTATTATTATGTTTAAAATATAACGTGCATTATAAATAATACGCACACGCACGCACGCACGCACGCAGACGGGCATCAGTGGTACACTGATTGTCTCTATTTGTAATTTCTTTATGCCATAAATGCCACGCCGCGGCACTTTTGTGTGCCACAAAATTCTAAGTGTGCCACACCAAAAAAAATGTTGAGAATCACTGCTTTATGGTAATTATTTTATGTATAATAAAGTTAATAAGGCACTGTTTATGACTATTCCAGATTGTATTCAAAAAAGAGATCAAAGTAACAGACCCGCAGCACAGAAATAGTTTCAGCAAACGCACAGGGCTATTTCAACTTAGTAACAAGTGGAAGGGGAAGAAAAATGATACGGGACCTGAGTTGGACGATGACGGGCGCCCGCATCATAAGGTGGCGCTGCTTTGTGGACCACCGGGCGTCGGGAAAACTACTCTTGCGCATTTGTTAGCCAAGTTGGCCGGTGATTATGTTATTATTATGGAAATATTATTTATGGGTCACGCACATACTGTAAGTATGGCCGAAGCGTTAAATGAGTGCTGGTATTTGTTTAAAAGTTAATCTTAGTTAATGCTGCTTATTTTGCAATACATAATATATTTGAGTCCATGTAAAGGAAAAAATCACTTTTGCTTTTCAGTTTTTTATTAGGACTGACTGACATGGACAGTCGTATTCTTTATAAAACTTATTCTAATTTATAATAATCAAAAGGAGGTTGTGATCGCTAACAATTATATCTATATTTTGCCTGTCTAGTTTGGGGGTGGGCTTGAAATTTATTTTTATTGAAAATAAATAATTCGGTTGTAAATTGTTATGTGAATGACGGAAACAATTGAAGGTTTACTAAATCAATTGAAGTTATTCAATGACAAGTCGATTCTTGATTGAAATTGACTCATCACAACAATTGACAATTGTATTCTCTTAAAACTGCATGGCATTGGTATTGATTGAATTTATGTTCTAGGCTACAGACCGGTTGAATTGAACGCATCAGACGAGAGGAGCGTTGATGCGTTTAGCAATGCATTGAAGAGTGCAACACTTATGAGATCTGTCTTGGATGTTGAGAAAAGACCTAACTGCCTTATATTAGGTGATATTTATCTGCAATTAATTAAAATACCTTGATAGTACCTTGATTGAAATAGCCTACGTTAATTATGACAATATTGGAAATAAAAGGCCTTATTGTGTAATCATTTATAGACTACAGACAATATGTAGTCATCTGCTATCATACAATCTATATAAATGACTTACATAACTACCCTCTAATTATAAGTCACATATTGTTCACGGCAAACGATTGACAGTGAGTACTGAAATCACCTGAGCTCCTCGACTACCGAGAAACCACTACCTCGATCCACTCAACGATTCAGCTGCCAAAGAACTCCTCAATAACTACATAACCTACCCTTATCAATCCTGTCATTGACGCATATATAACAACAATATTTAATGATTATTTACGACTTGCAGATGAAATAGACGGTGCTCCGTTGCAGTCGGTGGAGTTGTTAGTGAAATGGTGTACAGCTGCAGCTGCGGATAACAAGAAGAAGGGAAAATCGCAGCCGCTCAGAAGGCCTGTTATAGCTATTTGTAATGATTTGTACGCGTCTGCTTTGAGACCCCTGAGGTAATTTACTTTGGTATTAGTGTTTATGTTAAATTGGGGGAGGCACGGGAACCTCCCACATTAAAAAAATCGCAGTGTCGTCGTTTGCTAGTGTTTCAGACCGGAAAACACATTAAAAAGCCTTAGAACATGCTGAAACGCTACATTCTTCCACGTCACTCGAGGTATATATAAACACACTCCTCGAGCGACACGCCTGTCAACATATAACGTTATAGCATAATGTAACAAATTAATAATATTCAAACCTCAACACTCTTTGGCTCTGATTCCTGTGCACGCGATGAAAGGACCTTAACATCAGTTGAATCCATATTTGGCGGATCTCTAGTTTTTGCTAATATTTAGTTAAATTATTACTTAATCCAATAACTTTGATTGTTATATGTTGTGTGTTTTCAGAGCAGTATCTCTAATAGTTCACGTGACCGGTGTATCTGATAATCGTCTGCGGTCTCGTCTGAATGCCGTGTGTGACAGAGAGGGTCTGGCTGTACCTCCGCACGTGCTCGCTGCTCTCACGCAACGGGTTAACGGCGACATCAGATCAGCGACTACTACTTTGCAGTTTCTCAAGAATAAAAATAATGTAGGTATTTGTTTAGAACCACCATTTGTTTGGACCACTTTCAAAATTTTATTGGTTTCGGTGTACCCCCTGCTGCTCCTGGTGATCCACCTGGATCACTTTTGGGAATCACTGGTTTAGAATGTATCGATGACCTTTGTAGCTCAGTGGCTAGCTCACCAGTCTATTAAGCAGAGTCCACAGGTTCGATTCCCGGTTGTGATAAATATTTATTAATATACATATATAAGTATATATGTTATTATTACTTTTAAAAAAATAGATTTTTCTTTCGGGTTGAGTGTATACTGGTTTCAACAAGCAAGCATTTCTAAACATTAATGTACTTGTATATCTGGCAATAGTGGCACTGAGGCCTAACCTCACAATTCTGGCAATAGGCCATATTCAGTTGTAAACTCGTCTTCTCTTTTCAGATAACAATGGAAGATGTAACAAACACGAACGTCGGTGAGAAGGATTGTCACAAAAGTGTTATTCAAGCTTTACAGGCTGTGTTTACGATTAATGATAAACCGGACCCTATGAGGCATGTTCTTAATACTATAAATGCAGCTGGGGAATATGATAGGTGAGTGCATAAGGTTCGGTCAAGCCGGTATAGTAGTAGTGAGGCTGGTGTTTAAAAAATAGATATACACTCAAGGAAATCAAATTAGAACATTCTACTATGGGTATCAGAACGAGGACTACACAATACTCAGAACAATTAGCTTTTTTTACTCAATAATATCATTTATTTATATTTGTTTTGACTGGAATTCGTACCTGGGATCTTTGTTATTATTCAAAATAAACGCAATGTATTAAATGTCATGGTCAAGCTTTATTTCATTTGACATTTCACCTATATATTCCCATAGACTTTAGCCATAGCGCTACTGAAAGCAATGACTGTTTTGGGAGGAAAATTACGCTGAGGTAGTGGTAGTTACAAAAAAATTGTATTTTTCAAACGGATACAATCTTTGTAGGTATATAAGCGATAAAAAGAGAAACAATCGACGAGAAACATGTCTTTCACACATGCCACAATTTCGACAAATGAACGCAGATGACACGACAAAAATATAGCTATCCCTTTCTAATGATTGCTTCTTCCTGTCTAAAGTCCAATCTGTATCCATTTTAAGATTGACAGTCATGTACAGTAATTAAGAAATTAGTCTATTTACTGAGTTATTGATTAATGTTACTTTCTTTACAGAATAATAGAAGGAATATTTGAGAATTACCCAACACGTCGCACTGACCCACGTTTAGACAGAGCGTGCACCACATTAGAATGGCTGGAATTCTATGACGTCATACAAACGTGGACTGTCAAGCATCAGAATTATGCGCTATATTCATTATTGCCTTTGTGTGCAGCTGGTTGTTATAGTATTTTGGCTACGAGGCATCACCATAGGTTGCAATTTCCTCTACAGGCTCAGGAGGTAAGCATATTATCTGTGCAGCATTTAGCACTTTAGATAATACATAGACTAAAATTAACTGTCATAGAGCAAGGTATAGACAATCGATGCGAGCGCCATCTATAACTTCACTTTAACACTAGATTTACCAGCTTAAATTTACCTATTTCTACCAAAACCAAAAAAGTATATATTTGTTACAAATACACATATATATAAAATATTATAAAATTCATAAAACTAATTCTTCTGTTATAAATTAAAGAAGATTAGAAAAATAAAAGAAAATGTTACACTCAGTAGGAATTTTAATTTGATCTTGCAAGACCAGTCATTTTTGACTGGTCTGGTAAATCTAGTGTTAACTGAGAATAATAAATTGCGGTATGAAATAATAGGTATATAATATATCTACATAAAATACCGAAAACATTAAATATCAAATTTTCAACTATGGATAACAAACTTTTTGTAAAATTTTGATTATAATTTTTTTGTTACCACAAAATCTAACTCCACACATTCGTGTAACAAATCATTGTAGCATATTATATATGTGTGTGAATAAATATCTTTATATATTTGATTGTTGTAGGTTTTTAGAAAGAAATCTGATATGCAAGGTATAGCAGACGCATTATATCAAGGTACTAACCCGTCTGTCGCTCCGCTAAGAAAGCCTTTGGTATTCGATATTATTTCTCTATTGCCTTACATATTGGCACCTAAGTTACGATCGGCTAATGTTCAGGTTTGTAGACTACATCTTATTCTTAATATATTGGAATCAGGTCGGGAATAGTATGTCATGTGACCACTCTCTGAATGAAGATTAAATGGAGTGCGGTCATATGACGGTCTGATTTAAATTAATGTTTCTTTTTTTATTGTTATTTTTACTTGTCGTTGCACCTCTCACTTAGTTTAACTTAGCTAGTAGATAATGTCTATGTGGTGTATCATTTTTGTGCAATAAAGAATTTTATTATTATTAGTACCAATACTTTAGAAATAAAGCGCTTTTTGCTGGTATGTTTAAATAATTTCGGTTCAAAGTTTAATTATGTATTTGAATTTCAACAGTTATGCAGCGACAGTGAGCGTAAAGCGCTAAGTGATGCGGCATCAGTGATGTGCGATTATGGAATTCAATATATACAACAAAGAAACATGGAAGGCTTTTATGATTTTCAGTTAGAACCACAGATATATAGATTAGCTTTCTTTGGTAAGTTATTTTTTAATGTATAATTTAATTTAGTTTGGTTGTATTATATACAAAGTATTTCTACTTTAATATTCCAAAGGGTCAGAAGATAGGTTACGTGTACCACCTGCAGTTAGACAGGCATTGAATAGAGAGCAGCAATTAGAACAAATAAGGAGATTAGAAATACAAGTAAATACAATTTTTATTAATTTATCATAATTTTAATTATAAATAAAACATTTTTTGCTCAGTTGTAAAATAAAATTTGTCTAGACATCAAAAGGAGCCAAGCCCACCAGTTCCAGCACTCCGAAGATGAAGAAGAAGTCAGTAGAGAAGGAAGATGCACAAAAATCTTTACCTAATCACTTGCAACGGCTGCAACCGAAAATTGTTAAAAGTGCGCCTCAGGTAAGACACTTCGAATACCGCAGGTTGTCAACTTGAGATGTATATACATCGTCCAAATTACAGAAAAAAGTAGTATGTAGCATGAACGTAGCCAGCCATGGGCTCAGGGTGGGGCAGCAGTCTAAAATAATATGTAACTAGCAAATACCCGCGGTCTTACCCCGGTTAATTTTTTCATACAAAAAGGTTACACACGCATTCTATAGCACCCTGTATCTGTATGTATAATTCTAATTATCCAAAACAGATAATTTAAGTTTTTTAGGTTTGATTAGGTACCTTACAGTGTTTTATGTAGATTGAAAAAGTTGATATTTGTTACAAGTGGGCTGACATAGGTTGCGTTCATTACTTGGTTGAATGCTCGGCGTGCAGATTGCAGTTTACACGACTTGATAGAATATATTAGTGTTATGTTGTGACAGTGAATTATGGGACTATTATGGGACAATTTTATCTTTTGTAATGTTACTATTTTTATAATTTTACCCTTAGGTATACAATAGGATGACAATGTCCCTATACAGCAGCTATTCTTCTACGTCATAGTAGATTTATTATATATTATTATGACATTAGCATGTAAGTGGATAATGTGCAGTATATATGTATGTATATTTTTTGTAATATATATTTAGGATTATTTATATCTTTATTATTCATTAGTATATATTATTTTATTTTGTTTTTTTGCACCCTATCATTTAATTTGCAATTTACTACCCTAAGATTGGTTGCCTGGTAGAGATCACTGCTCAGTGATAAGGCCGCCTTTTGTTTTTTATTTTTTTTTTAATTTTTATTTTCTTCTCTTCTTTTAATTTGTGCAGTAAAGAGTTATTATTATTATTATTATACAGCGGCTAAATCAAATTGATTGTAATAATTTATTTCATTTATATTTGTATTTATTTTAACGAGTAAAAGCGCTTTATTAGAACCCAATTACTAAAGTGAATAAATAAAAAATAAAATAAATTATTGGTTGAAATTTTAAAAATGAATTAGTCTAGGTTTTCAGGCTGAATTAGTAAACTTGCTCTAAACAAATGCTAGCTTCACTACATTAATCGCCTATATTTTTTTTCAACTGTGTAAGTAGAATTGCAATAAACCATGGTAACCCTACTAAACTTCGTAGTATAACCATCTCTTTCACTCGTCGTATGTATGAAAGAGATGGTAGGTTAGCTACATTATTTCTGAATACAATTTCACGTGCAACTGGCTCTTTGTTTTGTGTGTTTGAATAGGTTAAGGGTTAACTGAACTTCTCATTCTTGTTTGTTTTATGATTTTTAATTTGTTTTTAATGGTTTATTATTGTTTTATGATGTTTATTAATAACGTTTTTTTTTAAATACGTATCATTGACGAATAGTTCAAAGAATAGTTTTTAACAATCATATAAAAACGATATATGTATAAAAATACTTTATATGTTTTAGCAATAATGAAAAAATTGTCTATAATGCAACTTCACTATTTTGTTCTAAAGGTAAGCTAGTAGAAAATTCCCCAATAGGATTGAGTTCACCTTTTGTATGAATCAGTCGATAACGAGTAATAATCCCAATAAGAAATTGTATTGGAATAAAAGGAAGGGCTCATTTATTCGTCGTTCTAAAATCAACGTTAAAAGTTACGATTTTTAATTCCCATTAAAACTTAAGGGGACTTTTCAACCCCCCTTTAAAACATGCCAATATTGTTTCTCTTGTAGCGACAATGACGTGATGTTTTTATACAAATTATTTCTAAAAATACTACTTGACATTGGCAATACAACTTTATGGCCGAACGAGAAAGGGTCAATTTTGTTTGTAGCTTGTTGTAGAATGGACTTGTTAAATTTAAAATACAATAAGTAATCACAATAAAAGGGTTGCGGTCTCTATTAAAAACTCGGAGAAGTCAGAGGGTTGGCTAGTTTGAGACGCATACTGGAAGCAGATAATAATTATTTATTTTTATATAAAAAAAATAATATTACAATTCTTATGTACATATACTTTTTAGACTGTTTTAAAATAATGTCAAGCTTTTTATTAGGAAATTTTTTCGATCAGTGGGCTTATCACGAATTTTAGTCTGGCTTTCGAACCGAGTTCGCTTCAAGCGATTTGTATGGAAATTTGAGCAGCGCCACCGCGTGCGGATTTGGAATTACAATATTTTAGATGCTTTTTGTTAATTTTCGAACGTGCTCGTTAGTCGTTTGTAAAAATTCATAATCCCGATTGCTAACGGATCCGTTTTACTTGTGACAGCTCGATTCGAAAGCCAGACTAAATTCGTGATAAGCCCACAGGAATCAAACGCCGGTACCTTTGTGTAGTTATAGCGATATGAAAGCTTTCGTAAGATTAATGTAGTGGTAGGGAAATTGGTGTTGGTCAATCCAGTGTTTGGTTTTACAATAGAGTTCGAAGAAATAAAATCGATGCTATTGTATAAAATCTGGCTTGGCTTTAGTTGAGGACCCCAAGACTGCACGAATAACGAAAAGGTTACAGTTGGTGAGCACCAATAGAGTTATTAGGTACGACGGCCGCGGCAAGAATAATTTAGGAAAAAAAGATTTTAAATTTTTACATTTAGTTATTCCTGGGGTCCTCAACTAAAGCGTTACCGAAAATCTTCTAAAAACATGACGGTAGCAATCACAGACGTAACTATAAAAATTATTTCATTATTTTATATGCTTCCAGTATACGGTTGGAAATCTTTCCACTTTTCTTGAAGCAATTTTTCCTCCTCCCCATTATTTCGTAACAGCCGTCAATTCATCACATAATTTACTTTGGAGCGGCCCCAAGATGGCGCGGAACAATTTTGTCCGAAATGTGTCCATCAAAATTGTTATTTTTAACGGTATTGGATGTTTCTAATTTGATATCTTGTGACAGATAAGAGTATTGGAAAAGTTACAAAATATATTGTTAATGAACAAAATAAATATAGAATAAATCAAATTTTTGTTAATTACAATTAAATAAAATAATATATTGTTTATTATTCTAGTGGTAATAATAGTATGGTGTAAACCCTATTTAACGCCACTCGATTTAACGTTAAACTTCCTAAAACGTCTAAAATACTTGACTTCGATAGGTTAACCGTGTTATTCATACAGTGATCCGCTCTAAATTGCATCATACCCTTTCTACAGCACTTTCTAAGTTGCAGCAATTAATAAGACCTGCAGCTGCGTACGTTCTTTTTTATACTTTACTAGCCGTTGCCCCCGAATTCGTTCGCATAGTAATGAAGATATAAAGTTTAATGATGTTTCATATTTCAACGACACCTGCCTTTTATGACAATTTTTGACAATCTTGGGTTACATTATTGTAGTTTTAGTAAGGATCGTTATTATTTCCTGTAATTTATATAGCCTATATTGATTAATGTAGCATTTAAATGGTAAAAGAATTTTTGGTAAATTGGTCCAGTAGTTTTTGAGCCAATTCGTTACAAATACAGTAATGCCCCGCTTTACGTGAGGGATACGTTCCGGAAAAAACTGAAATTCCCGCGACCATAGAGAAGTTGATGACTACATTATGTTTATACGTACTCTTTCGCGTAATGCGGGGCAATTGAGCGCGAAATTTGAATTTCGCGTTATAGTGAAACCGCGCATAACGGGGTCGCGTAAAGCGGGGTATTGCTGTATACAAAAATACAAATCTTTTCTCTTTATAATATTTGTATAGATTAGTAAATACATATGTACAGACTGTATGCAATAAGCTTTGTTATTTGTATCATTAGAAATGTTTGTTGTTTGTAATATTGTATTATAATAGTAAAATAAATTCAAAATTGCTTCTTTGCGTAGTCTCTTAAGTGTCGTTATATAGAATTTACACTGTGTTTGTGATATATAGGAAAAGGCAATCGTAACATTTATACGCCCGCAGTAGTTATTCAGTTTGGCTATTAGCAGCGATTACAGCGGGTTTTCCGCTCGCGATCCATTACGGACGGAACGAGCACTTCGCTCGGAATGGGATTCACGCCCACATAATAAATTTACCTCTTTAACTTGCGAGATACAGCTTAACTGCGAACTCTGTTAAATTGTTTTGTAAACGCTACAAGATCGTCTATTTGATTTTGGAGTTTTTTGTTTTGTTAGCTGTCTTTTTTTTCTAGTGTGAATATTTTTTGGATTGGGATGTGTGTTTATATTTTTTAATAATTTAAATTTCGAATTATAGATCATTAATTGTAATCATAAACATACATACGAGTATATAATAAAATTATTATAATAATACATAACATACTCTCTACTTGATTGATAAAGTACCTATATAGATACAAAAATAGTATATGGTATGCTATATGTTTTGTAAATAGGTTAATACGTCCTCATGCGTTACCCCCAATCTTCATATTTATCCTCTTAACAGAAAAAATACGCCACGTCGTCGGAATCCTTTTATCTCAGTCGAATTTCGGCATTAACCTAAAACAAACTCATAATAGAGGCAATAACACTCAGACGCGGAAAGAGTGCCTCTGTAATCCGGCAAGTAAACGAATATGTGAGGAAATTGCTGGGCTGGAAGCGCAGATGTGATTGCTCGCGGCCGGAAACGGGCAATCATTAATCTACGCCCCCCGCCGCTCTTCCACACACCCTATCGTAAATCACGCGCACAATGGCCGCAGGAAGTTCTTAAGAAGAAAAACTATAGGTCATATCCTTCCGGGGAGACGGCCAATCGGAAGCGGGGTCGTTTTCGCCCCCGCGCTCGGTCCCCGGGGGGCACGAAGGGTTATTTGGTTAAGGCGGGGTGAGGGTACAATTTTTCCGCGTCTACGTGATACTCGGCGGTCGTCCGTCATCCGTCTGTGGATTACGTTAAGCCCTCTCATCCTCAATGCGGAATAGATAGGGTAAATAGTGTTGAATGATCCGCCTCAGCGGTGATGTTAGCTTTCTTTGCATACAACTTTCTTTCAACATTCTACGATTTCTTTTATCGTAGCTACAACTTATTCATTGTAGCATATCAAGATACACTTTGATGATTTATTCTAAAAACTATATATGCATTACTAATTGAATACCCTATTCTATGAGAACAAAATCAACACAAACATTTACCCTTTTTTTCTTATATCTTTCTATTAGGTTAGGTTTATTAGGTTCTTATTGGAACACTTGGACTTGTCAAAATGCAATTAAACAATATGCAGCACCTTGTTCACTTCAACAATACATATAATAATATTAAGTACTGAATGTAATTTGTAGCTTCATTTAGAGTAAAAATATATTTGTTTCAAAGAAAATAGAATAAAAAACGCTTATAACAAGATATAACACAATCAGTTGGCAAATTTAGTTGAAATTTATACATGACAGTAGGAGTCGCATCGACTATATTCTGTAGGGATATCTCATTTGGAATAGCGCGTTTCAATTTTAAATTGCAAAATTTAGAACAAACCCGAAACGGGTGCACCAGCAAATTGTGAATTAGAGGCTGCCTCGGGCGTAATGTGGCTCACTGCGCTCAACGTTAGTTAGTTAGTTTTTACATCTACCCCCTTTGTATGCATGAATTGTATTATGCTACGGACGATTTCATTATTTAACTTTGTGGCTTATTGTATAGGTTTTTGTGTGAAGCCGATTTTGCTTTTTGGAAGGGTGAGCGAAGTTTATTTGCTTTATTAATACTTGATTATTAATGATAATTACGACGTATCTTTACAATATTGTGTTTTATGGAAATTGCTTTGGTTAATGCGATACAATTGTTTAATTTATTTAAAATATTTTTATATACAGTTGTACGGTTATATGTTTGAAAAACTAATTAGGCTTACAGTACAGTAACAGAACTAGGCTTACAGTAATGCCCCGCTTTACGCGAGGGATACGTTCCGGAAAAATCGCGTTAACTGAAATTCCCGTGACCATAGAGAAGTTGATAACTACATTCGCACTCGCACTCTTTCGCGTAATTTAATAATACATTTGAATTTCGCGCTATAGTGAAACCGCGCATAACGGGGTCGCGTAAAGCGGGGTAATACTGTACTTATTGTAAAGACGATAGCGATCACAATTGCTCTAAGTCTTTGGAAATGTCGCATTAAAATAAAACAAAAGGCGATCGTAAATCACGTAAAGTTTTTTAAATTTGTTCGTTCATCAATTCTTAGTATTTGAATAAACGTACGGAGTTTTTGAAGTTACGTACACTTTTTCCTTGTCACACCTCAGGCTATTAAGGGTGGGCACAATACATTAAATATTGACAAAACTAACACTATAATAACAAGTTGCAATTTGTATTAATCTAACCCGTCATTACGCTTGTCATGGGGTATTTAAAACCACCGCACGCATAACAGGTTGGTAACTGTGTCGCTCCCGGCTATCCATATGTCGGGTTTGTTAGACCAATTTGAATGTTACACCCGTGTTTGAATTTCTTCTTTTATTTCATCTATGCGTTTAGCATTCGTCAATGAGTTCATCTGATAATCGTACACAAATTGAAGCCTGAAATACCAGATGGTTAGATGGCATTATAAGAGAAAGCATTTAAATAGCTTTAAGCAATTTATTTTAATAATTTATAATGTACCAATGCTACGGCTAAAACAGCTGATCCGATTTAGATGTATTCAAAGATTATTAGGTATATGTATATAAGGATCACGAAAATATACACACAAATCCGTGTCAAATATGTAATGTAATAATTAATAATTGTTTCAATCGGGAGTTCAACACTCGATAGTAGTTATACCGGGTGATTCTATTGAACGAACGTTTGGAGCGGAAAATATGGTATATCAAGTTATAATATAAACATGGCTTACTACGATTATAGTGCGTTTATTTCGATTAATTTAATATGATATTTTCGAAATTTTGCAGCTGTATAATATATTAATAGGTACTTTTTTTAAGTTTCCACTGTAAAATGGCTTTTCTTGAAACCTTCAGTGACTTCAGTGCAGTGTTTAATAATATAAACCTTAGACAGACATAGCTTATTCAGTAACAAGGGGCGGGAGGTTACCCTTTGCAGCTTAAAACTAATATACCATACTGAAATATCATATCATTATTTTGTATTATCAAGCCTTTTTATTTTTTCAATATTGGTGCAAAAATGTATGATAACTTTGTGGAACATTATTTTAAAATTACAGTTCGCACAGATTTCAAAAAAGGTATAACTGCATTTAATGGAGTGTCAATTTGAAAAACATACTTAAATGGACTAAACTTAAAATTTTTAATATATTATTTATATATATATTATTTATATATATTATATATATATATATATATTATATAATTAATCGACGAGTTCTGTTATCAGTGGGCTTATCACGAATTTAGTCTGGCTTTCGAATCGAGCTGTCACAAGTAAAACGGATCCGTTAGCAATCGGGATCATGAATTTTTACTAACGACTAACGAGCATCAGCAATCTATCAAATGGACGAAAGATCGAGACGTTCGAAAATTAACAAAAAGTATTGTAGTTCCAAATCCGCACGCGGTGGCGCTGCTCAAATTTCCATACAAATCGCTTGAAGCGAACTCGGTTCGAAAGCCAGACTAAAATTCGTGATAAGACCACAGATCATCAGATCTACAAAATCGCAATTTTACAGGCGAGCAAGTTAAAATTGTTATTGTGCATAGTTTGTTTGTGTTTATTTTTCGCTATTGTATTGAATATCTCAGAAACCATTGGGAAAATGTTAAGAGAGTTATATTTAACGAAGAAACGTGGATTATGAAATTGTTAGTTCCGACTATCTTAATAATATTTACCCGTATATAATAATTTAAAAAAAATTAAAACAATTGAATTATTTACTTAAATTTACGTCACAATGATGTATGCTATGATAAGTTTCTTGTTTGAATTACGTTCTCGTTTCCAATCCGTTTTAACAAAGAGTGGATAACAAAGAGTTCGTCTTGTGCGAATGACCAGAATTATTTATAACGACGACTGACTGTACACAAGTACAAGAGGTGCCGGCGTCGGTAATCTCCTTTCCTGAACACTGACAAAAGTGCTTTATGCCATGGCCCCTTTTCAACACTATCAGATTGACAAACACAGGGTGAAAGACCCGCGGTCATTTTCTTTGAGACATGGTCAAAGTAAAAATTGTATACCAAGCCTTTAGAAATAGCCATAGGTTTATAAATAAATCAGCTACACCAGATGCTCAATCTTTATTTTCAAATTTGAAAAAATAGGGTAGTTTAACATGTGGGGTCTGCTTTATTAAGTCGGTAGAGTGGTGGTTAACAGGTTACTAACTCGTCGCAACGATAACTGCTAAGTTTTTTAAATGTCGAGCTAAATTAATTGAGATAAATAATCTCAAACATCGTTAGATACCACTGTCGTCGAAGTTGCGGCGGCGAGGTTAATAGTATGTATATTTTTATAAATAAATCTGTAAATTTGAATTTGGAATGAAACAAAAGAGGAACGCGAGGGACGTGCGAATGAGGACTTGGATGTTGGTTGCGAATGGGAACGGATGTGTGTGCTTAGATTATAAGAGATTGGTAATATAGAGTAAGTAGAATTTTCAAGAGGTTTCATTTGATACAGTCCACTTGCTCTATTTTTTAAATAGGCAATTTCATCTTTAAACATTCCCTCTCAACTTGCACTAAAATATAATAGAAAGCCTCATAGTAGCAATGATAACATATTTTTCTTGTTCAAATCAACTCTTTTCTTTGCTAAGTACGTTTATACATTTATTTTCCATCAATCTTCATGTTTCAATGTAAATAGTGATTTCTTTTGAATTATTTATTCTTTTAACTCCGTAGTTTTAGGGTGTATGTACATTGAAATACCGTAATATTTGTTACATGGAAGATTTATGTACATGTTAACAATCTTACTCAGGTTTTTAGGGGTTTTAGCTAAACGGTAAGTCGAGGTTGTGTTCTTTAATCTGAGATACTATTAGTAAGTGATGTTTGAAGTTATTCTATCTGTCTATCATTCTATCGTATACGATATTTCGAAGGTTTCGGGATTACTATATAGCTAATTACTATCGTATAAAAAATTGTAGGTATTATGAAGTCTGCACCCTTCCACTAATATCTACCTCGTAAAATAGCAAGTCCACTTATTATTATGTCCCTATTGTTTCCATTACGATAAAATAAAAACCTCTATTCCAATAACAATATAAATAAAATCTCGGTTCGCAAACAAAAGGATCGAAAACGCCATTAAATAAATATAGATCGGGATATTGTAGTTTGAGAGTTGACGGGCCTTAAACTTGCTTTTATAGCTACGTATATATATATATCTCTATCCCTCTCTTTCTGAATTCTATTACTTTCTTGTTTATTTCTCGAAATATGTTCGGATGAATTCTGTTATTTGGAGGTTGATATCTACAAGATACATGTACTCTGTATTTTTTTATACTAGTTTGTCTGACGTTAAGCTAATAGTGTTTTAAACAGTTGCTGCAGTGTGTGCAGACGTATATCTTTTGTTTTTTATTCATTAAGCAAAAAATTTTGTCGCTTACAGCGCTAGCTTCGTGACTACATTGGAAAATAGAGAAAATATACAAGAATAGTGGGATGTTATGTTACGAAATAAATAGGCAATTTGTGATGTCGGGGCAGTTAGTATGAAAGGGGTGGTGACTATACAGAATTGATTCTTGATAATTTATTATTAATTTATTGGTTTTTATTTCGTTTTATTTTTAGTAGGTAGGAAAATATTTGTGTTAATATTGTATGTATTTTTATGATTATCTATTATAATAAGTGACGATTCTCCTAATGTTAAGATAGACTAAGGTAGGCTAATAGCTCGTGGCTATGTTACTTTCACTTTGTAAATCGACTGGACTGTACTAAAATTAATCTTCGGTCTGTCATAATATTTTTTTCTTAACAAAGTACAGTCAATTTCAATATGATATCAAACTATATTTTATATACACTTAAGTATTTTATTCAACCCTTTCCACAAACATGGGGGTGGTGCCTTCGGGAGCAAGGCAAGGTGGGTTGAACAATGAATAATGACCGCAGCGAAATTGGTCGGCTCTAACAAAATGAAAGAACGGCTTAACGGGAAAACCTTCGAGAAAACCAAACCTGAATGTATGAGTTTTATTTTATTAAATTTCTATATTTATAAGAACGTTTTTTTTGTATAATAATATTCTTGTGTTGAATCTTCACTGTTATACAAATTAATGTACACACTCTTAAAACTCTTTCATTGACAATCTCCGTGACATCGTTATTAATGCGCTCATAAGGTTCAGGCTCGTGCAGGCTAGATGTCGGTTTAGCGCAGACCATTCTGGCTGGACCGACATCGGATGTGTGTCGAAATTTCTTCAAGATGGTTCATCAGCGGCTCCCTCTTCTTTAATTTTAAATTTTGTAGATTTAGGACAGATAAAAGCCCCAAATTATAAATAAATAATAAAAAAGGCCCTGGCTCAGTTCCTTGTCGAAAGAAATTTTTATTCGTATATATTATATTATAAATAAGTAGTATGTTATTGGATAAAGCATTCATTTTGTGTCCACGTGGTCCTAGTTTGCGCTCAGGATCAATTGTTTCCTTTTACATCGTAAATAGCTACGATGTAAAATTTGGTACAGTAGCGCTTAAGCCTTAAGAGCATATCTACTTTAGTCAAAAGAAGACGTTGCTTAATTAAATACGCTATCATTTTTAGTTTAATTGTAATATAATAAAAAAAATATTTAAATGAAAATAAATTGTGGCAAATTTCAATAAAAAAAAATTGGGTTACGACATCATCAAAACATGAAGAAAATCGTTTGAAAAGATCTTTTATACGAAGAGAGGACGGTAGAGTTATTCTTGTACACGTTTATGTTTCGATTTTGTTCATATACTATATACTATACAGTCATACATACATACATACAAAAATGGATAAAATATATGTATGTATATATAATACCTTCAATCGGTACAGTACAGTGATACTTCGACATATGAGTTTAATTCGTTCCGTAACCTTGCTCGCATCTCAAAGCACCGAATGCATCTGCGAATGTAGATCGGGGCGTATGTTAGGGTCGTTTGCAGCATTGTAGTGTGCGATTCCTCGTATCTCAAAGCAAAATATCGCTCCCTCGGCGGCTCGTATCTCAAAACAATCGTATATCAAGGTAACACTGTAGCTACTAATTATCAAGACAATGTTGTATAAATAAAAAATTTTAAATGTCAATAAATATGTATCAGCATTTTTGTTTCGATTGTAATCGAACGCGGATCCTGATAACAGCGTAACTGAAGCTAATCTATAACAAGTTTGATAGTCAATGCAGTGAAAATGTCTATTTACTTACTTACTAATTATGTTTTGTCTCTTTCTATTCAATTTTGAATTACATAAGATGGAAAGAAACAAAATATAAACTATATGAATTCGTTGTTTAGTAGAATTTATAAGTAGGAGGGTAAATCTATCAGACCTTCTAGAGTAATATATGTGTTAAATGTTTTAATGAACAAAAACGATATCGTTTGTGGCATGAATAAGGCTACGTAACGTTAGATTGCCCGAGGCGCGGGCGCGGATTTGGGTCTTCTTGGCGCGCACTCTATTTTCCTATTTGCGCGGCAGATTGGGTGTGATTGTATTGTTTGCAGGCGGGCGCTGTGATGACGGGGAATTGATACCTACCCAACCCGAGATTCTTACTAGAGTTGTTTCTTTACGAAGGAATTGTTGATTGTTTTATTTCAATTTTTTTTTATTTGCATTTTTAACTTACTCAAATGATAAGAAAACAAAGAAATTGTTTGAGAGTTATACGTAAATTTATAAATGTCATAATTCTTATTATTATTTTTCTCGTTATATGCCTTTCTGAAATCTCGTAAATTAACGACCATACGCAAAAGCCTTATAGGCTTATGCGAAATAAATATTTTATTTTTGATTCCGATGATGTTTCTTATAATGTTTAGAATTAAACATTTAAAACGCTGTATAGGCATTTTAAAATAATTCATAGGGTAGGTAAATATCTCAAATAACTCGGTTCGAAAAAATAAATAGTCTCCTTGTCGCAACACTACGATACACGATAACTTTTATGAGTGTGAAATTGTGTTTATAGGGGGCGTCTGTTGCGATTTACCGCACAACAAGGACCCCGGCTTTCCTTTTGTAATCTAAAATATTGCTCAGGAACGAAGTTACTTACACGTATAAACTGTATATCCAGAGGTGTTATTTGTTCAATATCATACTAAGTATGTATATCGGTTAGTTTTTGTTAGTTTTTGGGGAATGTATGTAATGTCGATCTCGATGAGGCATATTTTTCTTCAGAAGCCGGGAAGCATATACCAGGTTACTATAAAAAATAAATTCTTGTTCCTTTTTTTAAAAATTCAAATAAAGAATATGACGATCATGACGTGATCAAAACAATGTCTAGATCAGTGTTTCCCAAAGTGGGGCCTACGCCCCACAGAGGAGCAATTCGAAAATGGACTCGACACGAGTTTAACCCTTTCGCTCTGGGCCATTTAAATACAATGCTAGATTTCAGTGCCAAATTTAACGAAAAAAGCAAATTCTTAAATAATTGCGGTAAATAATTATAAATATAATTTTGTTTGTCGAGACCAAAATATGAACTGGGTGTTTGGTTACATTGGGGGGTCATAAGAATTTTAGAAAGGCTAAGGTGAGGCATGGCACAAAAAATATTGGGAAACACTGGTCTAGATAGTTTCTTTTATGACAGAGGGCGTCTTTGTTGCATTTGAAATTTAGATATTAATACGAAATAATGCATAGAGTAGGTATTTATGCGTGTGTCTCTAATCCCTATCTCACAATATGACGGATTAAGTCTTCATCTCGGTTTCGATGTAAAAAATGCTTGTGTTATCCTGATATCTACAGCACTCGGTTAGAATACTATTTGGGGTCATTATTATTCAAATGTATTCATATTAAGAAATAAATGAATATAGAATTTTTGTAGTAAAATCTCACGCGTTAGTGTCTGCATGTTTATTTAGTGAAAAGCAATGTTTATTATTCCACGGTTTTGTGTTCCTTTGTTTTTGCTGCATCATTTTGTGAAGTACATGTTTTGCCACTCGTCTTGTGGCTGGCGGGCAATTTCTACAATTAGAGGCGCCTAACAAGGGGTTAGGTGTCGTTAGCGTGCACGTCATTAAAAAAGATCCTTAAATTGGTGTGTCTTGAAATAAATCTTTAACATGATTGTGGAAAATTAAAAATAATGTCACACCTAATTGTTTTGAAAGTAATCAGGTATAACTGAAAGAGTGTGAGCTTTCAACCTGGATGGAACACATACGTTTGTGGTAACAGATGTCTCCGTTTAAAGACCGCATTCTAGCTTAACATCAGGCGCAGGTGGATTATTAGTATGTCCTCCCGATATAGTAGTTCCACATTCAAATATAGTTCTCGACGAATTTTGAGATTAATTTAATATCTATGTTTAAATTACAGAAAAAATGAAATTATTCATACAAACATTTTGTGTTGCAGGTACATAAAGATTTCTTCGGCAGATTGGTTCCAATAACGGAGACGAAGCATCGATCAGGTAATAACAGTTTACGTGTTCTTGCACGTGCGAGTATAAAGTATGATCGGGTTTTATGAGCTTTACGCAAAAAGATTTACATTGTTATGGGCTTTAAGCTTTCGTGTATTTTTACTACTTTATAATAGTCTAGCTGTAACTAATGCTTTTCAGCTGATACAACGTGTTTAAATTAAGTTTTATACTCGGAATTACGCTCTATTAATTGTGAAAGTACATGTGAAATAGTTTTCCCGGAGCTTTTGGTTGACATTGGACGTTAATGTTGTCTTCTCTCGATGTCCATGGTTTACTTAACGCATTTTCAGCTCTATATGTTTTAAATGAATCACCTGTACAGAAATACCCCGCTTTACGCGATTCCGTTATGCGCGGTTTCACTATAACGCGAATTCAAACTTCGTGCTCAATTGCCCCGCATTACGCGAAAGAGTGCGTATAAACATAATGTAGTCATCAACTTCTCTAAAGTCGCGGGAATTTCAGTTTTTTCCGGAACGTATCCCTCGCGTAAAGCGGGGCATTACTGTATGTCATGAGTGAGTTAATTATACATTTATGAACATAAAACAAAACAAACCGCAATATCTTATTTACAGATGTACGGCGGTAATATAATTGCGAGAAAAGCCCTATTATTTTCAATTTAGTGCTGGCGACGCGCCGCGGAAGGGTTTTCTGTCTATTAATATTCATTTTCACAGTGCCACCTGATCCCCCCGCTCCAGTGTACTCGTAGATAATCACTTTGTGCCAACATACTAAATTGTTCCATCCATTTTCGAATTAATCGTATATAAGTCATTGTTTCTGTTGACTTTAATAGACTTTACGGACGGTTTAGGGTTGTCGCTTTTGTTTTATTTTGTATTCGTTGTATTTCATTTGTTTTAGTTGTGTCTTTATATAGTGATACATTTTATTGATTGATTTATTTATTATTAAAGTAAAATTACAGTATTACCATCGAATATCGGTCCCACTCTAGGCAATGCCTGTCACGTGGGATCCAGAATATACAGAACACGAATAATAAATACATTTAAATAATAATATGTGAGAATTTTATTAATGAATTTTTTGTTGCTATGTGAAATTGTTTATTGAAATTCTCTGGTTGTTTGGTTTTCCGAGTCATATTAAATACATAATTATTAATTAGATATATCGTATAGGATAATTAATGTATTGTACATATAATAATAATAATATTGGATTCTAATACTATGTTGTGAATACTTTTATTGTGCCCTACTTAGAGTAGGTAAGGTACTATACACCTCGTTTACCTTTCTCGTGTGACCTTTTCAGAGGAGTTGACTATAACGTCTTAAAAGAAAAAAGGTTTATTAAGGCAACAGCACCAATAGCAGGACGCAATCAACCCAAATGTTAATATAAGAAAATTCAATCATCCCCCTCTATAAATTATTCCCATCGCCATCAAAATTGAAGGATGATACTTCTCGGAAAGTTCTAGACAAATTGAAATACCTCATTAATTAACATTCCCATTATGTAAAGCACGTGACAATCGTATCCTTTCGCTATTTAAAGCTTCGTTCACATGATGATAGACTTTTTTCAGTCGCGTTTCAAGATCTAGACTATCTGAGTTATATAGTAGTAACACTGCTTGTGAGGATTTTAATTTTGAAAATGCAGTTTCTTTTAGTATTTGAGTTTAGTTTTGCTCGTCACCGATAGATACACTATATAAAAAAAACTTCTGATATTTATATTTCGGATTACAATAAAAATATTGTATATAATTACAAATTACTATATTTATTTCCATGTTTGGGTTTTGTGTTAATTATAACCGTTTGACGTAAAAAACATATTGAAAGATACAGTAAAGTGCCATGTAAACGCAGCTTTCGAGACGTCATTTTGAATAAGAATTCCTCCCTCCTTCTCCCGCTCGTTCTCTTCCCTTTTCTCCCCATCATGGCTACCTCTTTAAGGTGACTGTTTAATAATCTCAACGCGGCTCATAATGGAATTGATTATAATATTGAAGACGGTACTGTCTAGCGCAGGGATGGCGAAGCTGAATACAAACTAAAAACAAATTAAATTTAAATTGTTTCGTTTGAGAAATGTTGGAATAAAAGTGATTGTTATTATTCCAGTATGACATGAGGGTACCACAACTTTCAAACAGCCTTGAAGTGAAATATTAAGCCAGTGCGATCATTGAGCTTAGAAATGTGTTACCATAGACAGTTGTCCTTATACAACAGTCGCTTTCGCTATGCCGGCTTGAGGACACGAATGTCTAAATTGACAGGGCACACTCTTCTAGATATAGCTTAACTTTGACGACGATGTACTACTAATATATACTAATATTATAAAAAGGAAAGATTTGTATTTTTGTATGTTTGTAACGAATTGTCTTAAAAACTACTGGACCGATTTCAAATTCATTGATTAATATAGGCTATATAAATTATAGGAATAAAAAAATAAGGATCCTTATTAAAATAATGTAACCCAAGGTTGCCAAAAATTGTCATAAAAGGCAGGCGTTTAAATATGAAACGTCATTAAACTTCTTAGTACTTTATATCTTCATTATTACGCGAACGAAGTCGGGGGCAACAGCTAGTATATAATAAAGCTTGAAACAAGGAACGTTACACTCAATTTATGAAAACAATCCTGTAATATTAGATACACAAGAAGTTTGAAACCAATTAATGTCTGCCAACATTGTTCTTGTTATAACTTCAACTAGGGTTTGAGAATTATACACTGGTACAAGCGTTTTAGTAGTTTATGTCGAAATACGAACTAGCGTCATTTTCTCTGATGATTTTAACACTAGATTTACCAGCTTAAATATACCTATTTCTACCAAAACCAAAAAAAGTATATATTTGTTACAAATATATATAAAATAATATAAAGTTCATAAAAGTAATTCTTCTGTTATAGATTAAAGAAGATTAGAAGAATTAAAGAAAATGTTAGATGCAGTAGGAATTTTAATTTGATCTTGCAAGAGCAGTCATTTTGACGGGTCTGGTAAATCTAGTGTTAAAGTGGTCGACGTTTTTAGAAGTATAGAAGTAAATATTTGTCATTGGTAATAATCTTCTATCCTAGCATAGTACCGAAATTTTAAAAGCGACTGCAGTAATGCCCCGCTTTACGTGAGGGATACGTTCCGGAAAAAACTGAAATTCCCGCGACCATAGAGAAGTTGGTGACTACATTATGTTTATACTCACTCTTTCGCGTAATTTAATAATACATTTGAATTTCGCGTTATAGTGAAACCGCGCATAACGGGGTCGCGTAAAGCGGGGTATTACTGTACATTCAACACTGGACAATGTTACATAGTTACTTGACACACACACACACACATAATGTACGAGATACATTTAAGTGAAGTTCCCCGTTTGTACTGCGCGCTGCTTAAGCCCCGCCCTGTATTTGCTTTTGCTAATTACCTTCTATTGTCCCGCCTACAGACGATTCCGCTATTAATAACGGAGATGTAAAATGTATATTTAATTTTGTGTATTTATCCCGGCGTTTGCTTTTATGAGAAGTGGTTTTTTTAATATACATTTTTGTCCTATTCATTCAACCCAGGGGGAAAAGAACTTTCTATTTCCTTTTACGTGTTTTAATTATGGGAATTAGAAATCGCTGAATGTTTTGCTGAAGGAATTACAACAGTTAGTACATTGATCATCGATTTTCATCATATTCATCCGCCGATTTACAAAATAAGTAATTAAATAGATGAATAGCAGATGAAACTTTGATAAACGTAGATTCTCATATATATTGTAACAAGTGTTTTTCATGTTAATTAACACTAGAACTACCAATCGGTCAAAATGACCGGATGCCTTGTGCTTGGAAAGTATAATATTAAATATAATTCAATAAATTTATTGTAGAATTGTAACAAATAGAATCGTTTGCAAAAAATAATGAGTAAGGTTTTACATAAAAGTCTTGCGAAATTTTTTTAAAACCGGCCATATTGACCGGTTGGTAGTTCTAGTGTTTATTCGAAAAAAAAAATTTTGTGATAGTTTTTTCTGTATCTTACTTGAGGCAATAAAATTAATGAACTGTAATGAATGAATGAAATTGAAAAACAATAACCTAACAATGTTGTTAAATAGACAATTCAATATTATAGAATTTCCTTCACTAATTAATCTGTTACTCGAAACTCGATAGTACCCTTGTTTAATAGACTCCAGTGATTTCTATTATCCAGAATAAACATTTACTTTGTAATATTGTAATTGTGATACAGAAGTAGGCTCTTATTTATTGCTTTAGCAAGATTTGATATAATAAATGTACTTAATAGAAAAAAAATACTGTTCAAATTTAGTACAATGAGGGGGTTTACTCAGAACTCAGTAAGCTACGTTTTTTTTTTACGGTTTTTTTGCCTAGCACCTCATGTGATCGCTTTACTTCGCCTTTATTAAGTTGTATATTTATTGAAATATTTACGTACGTAATTGTTGAGTAGACTCCCGTGTACAGTTCGATATTCCATCTTAACATAAGGATTCTACATTAGTTGGCCTATTAATGCATACTCGTAAAACAATTTAAATTTAGTTTTTTTTTAAATGTTTTTATTTGTATACTTTTGCCTGAGGCATCCACATCTGTGGGTAAAATCTGTTAATATATTTAATGGTATATTTATTATAAAGAGGGGATCATGTTTAAAGCAACAATTTTGTAGCATACGTTTTTGTTTTCGCTTACAAATTCTATATTATATCTTTAGAATTGTTAAAGAATTCGTTATTTTTCTGTCTTTTATTGTTTTTAGTACTATTTCTATATGTTTTGTCTATAGAAATGTTTTATTAAAGATATTTGATTATAATAAATAATAAAAATATATAAGTAATGATTATTCAAGTTTCTTAGCAATGCTATTTATCAATAGGTATACTTAAACATACATTGTGAGGACTACCAATTAGGATGCTATAAGGACATCATAAACATATTATATAACACTCGTATATTATTTCGATCGGGAGTCGAATCTAAATCAAAAAAGTTATATTTGTTTGAACCTTTTGGAAGGGAAGTAATTGTTAATATGTATTTGATGTTTGTTTCAGATGCTGCGCGTGATCTGATATCCGCGAGCAAAGTCTCTTATCAATATCAGGAAGGCTACAACAATGCTGTTAGAAAGTCAGTTCGAATGAGAGATTTATTATAAATGTAAACACACTATGCGTCTGCGCAATTTTTGTTATTGAACTATTTAATATTAAAATTAAAATATTGATAATACCTAAATTAAATCAATATTTGCTGGTGTTTATTATTGGTACTTTTTTAATCCTTTAGTAGCAATTATAGATAAATAAATACACATATAATTCCGTGTCCCTAATCTAGAATTCCCTGCATTAAAACAAGAATAGAATGTATATCTGAAACCATTTTAAAAAATTACCGCGGTCATTATTTGTGATCGTTGAGTGGATGATAAAGTTTAAATAACTATTTTTGAAATTAGAAATAAAATAACAATTTTAAAATGAACACAGCGAAACAAAAGCAAGCCGTTAATTTTAAACATTAATATTCAAGTTTTGCAGACAAAATAACTCTGAGACACCTGAACCAAAAACTTAAGGAATAAATCTCAAGAAAGTTAGTTTAACTTAGACCCATAAATATAAGTGACATTATATTTATGTACATTGTTTATAAATTATTACTACTATAAGATATTAAGACATAAATTATTCTTCTATTTATTATCTTAAAGTTTCTTCTGTTAACACTAGATTGCCCGAAGAAGTCATTTTGACTGCTTTTTGATTTCAATTAGAAAAACAACTATGTATATAATGACAGAATTTTGTGACTTTTTGTACGACATGTAAATGCGGTTATTGATAATAGTAGTTACCTCCCCCACCTTCATTTCCGGTATATACATATGTGTTATACCTAGATATAGGTACATATATACTAAAGTTCAGTCTTTCTAGTGTTAATTACTTAGTTGTTCGTATTTTTTGTTTAGGAGATAACATCTCAGTCGGAACTAACATTTTGGTAATTTACTTTTTGTTGAAATAACTTCGTCATGAAAAAACACACTCATTGGTTTTCAATATACTCAATATAACAACGAAGAATCTACACGAAATATTGCGATTTTATTATTTTTTAATTCTTGTGAATTATGTATTGTTGCGATTTATGAATTGTTATTTGCTGTTTTTCTGAATTAAAATTCAGTTTTTTTTTGTTAATTATTTTATGTACAGGCTATGATTGACGAGTTTCTTGTGGTCTTCTTCTCGTTATACGCCTTTCCGAAGCCATTATAGAGTCTGACGATGAGCAAGCGCACGCCTTTAGTGCCTATGCTAATAAACTATATTCATTTCATTTCAAACAGGACGCAGTAACTATGTAGTTGTTTTCCATATACCAGTATAAATATGGTATAAGCAGATTATCAAATGATCAACGTAAAAGAGCCATAATAAATTCTCTACAGCGATTTTTGAGCAGTGATTAACTACTCTGAGGTGTTGGGTTCGGTTTCCAGTCCAAGAGTTATCTATTTATAAATATGCTATTTCTTGTAGAAGTGGTCGTTGTGTCTTTATGCTGTACTTGTAATGTATTCATTGCGTAAGTATTTATTATTAATAATATGACATTATGATACTCCATTATTTATATTCAATAATAATAATAATAAATTTTCTCTTGTACAAATACAACAAAAGGTGAACTTGATTGTTGACTAGTGCAGAAAAGTGAAATAAATAGAATAAATTTGGGTTATTAGTAAATAATAAATACATAATAATGCAAAAAATGTATGGCGTTTTCTTAAATTTTAAAGATTTTTTAGTAAGGGATAAATTTAATCTGATACACGCAATAGTAAGCGGAAAAATAATATTATAATTAACTGTTTTATACGGCTTATATCGCATCGTACTCACAGTGAGACACGACTGCAGAGTTTTCGAAACGCCGCGCCGGGTTAATTATAAGAAAACGCTGGAAATCTACAAAGTTGGGTTGGTAATAAAAAAACAAAAGAGCTCACTTGTACATGAATTTTATTTTGATAATAATTAAATTTTCTAATAATAACTACAGCGTGTTTTATTTATATATATATTTTACAATATTTAAATATGAATCGAGCGTCAACAATTCCAGATGTTGTGCACAGTTGCAGTTTGTATCTTGAAATATATATTTTTGATTATTATGTACAATGACGCGCTGATTTAAATTTAAAAGCTAAAATTCTAAAATAATATGTACAATATTTATTAATATTATTTTTCTTTATTATAACTTCTTCGTTATAAATTAATCAGAATTTTTAATAAAAATCATTTATCATATTAACATAGTTGGTAATAACGTTTTTGGCAATTTTAATAGCTTCAAAATATAATTTTTCATTTCATTTCATTTCATGAAAAAAAAAAACAACATTTTTTCAATGGTTTCTGTGATACTCAATACAACAACGAAGAATCCACAAACAAACATATATTTATAATAACAATTTTGTAGAGCCCATCTTGTTAACAGAACTCTGCATTATATTTGTGGCAAAATTTTTATTTAATATTTGAATATCTTTATTTATATAAATTGCTTGATTTTTAACAAAAAAAAAAATATTAAAAATTCTTTATTTACAATTCGACCCGACTAATTCTAATAACTGGAGACTTTTAAAAATATTTTCATTATTATTATTATTCTTATTGGTTTTATTTTATATTTACATAATACTGTTTAAGTAATTTTTTACAAATTATTTTTCATATATCGTCGCTCACCAAACAACACCGCCTAAGTCAATTTGATTCATTATTGTAGAGGGTATTGAAAAAACATTTTTTACTTGAATTTAATTATATTTATGTACTAATTTGTAATAAGTGTTGTGTATAATAATAATTTACGCGACACCTACTAATTTAATACGGAGACTATTAAATTCAATTTAAAAGAAACAGTATTTTCTCCCTTGTATAATAAATCAAATTGTCTTGGGAGACGTTTGCTAAGCGACGATTTATTCACAATAGTGCTTTCCTTTAATAAACACATATAATTAATTAAATTTCAAATTTTCGTCAACAGAACACAATGCCTTTACCAGCAAGTGTGAAGAAAGGAATCTCAAATGTCGGTATAAAGAAACGCCAACTTTACTTATCTTTGGTATATTTATATATTAAATAATAATAGATTCACAGTGTCATAGAAATATCTTTGAAATTGTTTACACTTTAAAACAAAAAAAAATGCAATGGTGTATAGGGATAAAAGTGAATAATTTTAGTGCTGAAAATTGACTTTTAACCATTTCTATGACCTAATGATTGAATTAATCCTTTTTTTAACATTCAGCGAGCATTAATGCCCTACGTATTTATTCTAAATGTTTTGGTGGTGAAACAGGTGGGGGTGGGGGTTGCACATGCGAACCATCATGCGGGAGAAGGGACAGTGGGAGTGGTGGAAGATGTAGAGGTAAAAAAGCGCGGGATTGGAAGCTCGCGAGTGAGTGTAGCAGTGCAGCAGAGTGTTCGTGAGCTTTCCGTCGAAGCTCTGCGACGCTTGACGACCGTGCTTCTTCTTTGGGGCAGCAAGGGCATGGAGCTCCCCAACCTGGAATAATGTTACTGCTTACTATGCTGTATATTGGGTTACTAACAAATTGTAAATTTACGAAAAATCACCTTGCATTGCATCACACCAATTAACACTAAAACTACGAGCCGGTCAATATGACCTATTTTTACCAACCGGTCAAAATGACCGGATGACTTGTGCGTGCAAAGTATTAAATATAATTCAATAAATTGATTGTAGAATTGTAAATAAGAGAATCTTTTACAAAAAATAACGAGTAGGGTTGTATATAAAAGTCTTGTGAAGAATTTTTAAAACCGGTCATATTGACCGGTTAGTAGTTCTAGTGTTAATAAAACGCCACGTACCTTTTAAAGGAAAGAAAGGCTGCGACAAATGGTTGAGATGCTGCGATAGATGCGAGAGGTGAGGGGGTAGGAATAGCGGGGGATGCGGCGCGGGAGGAGCGGAGGATATGTCCCCAACACCAGGCCCCGTCCCGCCACCCGGCGATGACCGGAACATGCCGCTTGTGCTGAAACAAAAATCATACATATCGCCTTATCATGTTAACAAATATATGTAATTTTATACTAACTAGCTACAGTCTACTTCTGCTGATATTAAGTGAAAACAATTGCTTCTACAAATTACTATCTGTAAACAACAATGGGATTTATTATGTCAACTTAAAAACACTAATAGGCATCAAGGTAATGGATAAAATAACAAGGGGATAATATATTGCAACAATTTATTCCTGTTGCCTTCACAATACAATCATAAAACATTTGAAAATCAATTTAGATATAGTTACGTACACTATAACTGTAGGTAGATGAGACAATGAAATAAGCGGGAGTGTCGCGCTAGGTGTCGCTAGGACAAACGACACCCTACCATAATATTCTCTTAGTGCATAGTTGATGTAGCGCGACGCGATACAGCCTGTGAGCCTCTGCGTTTGTGTCACAAGCTTAGCGGGTAGCGTTTTATATTTAATTCAGTTCTTAGCGCTCGCTGTCGTATAATTTCGATTCCGGATTAAAAGTAATTGTAAACTGATATATGCTCTAGTTTAATGTTAGGATAAAGTGCGGGTCACAAAACAAAAAACTGTAAATTAGATCAAGAATAATGGAAATATACTGTTGTAACCTAACCCTGAAAAATAGCTACTATTTTTTCTTACAAATAATTAGTTATACGGTATATCCCACAGAACAAAAAAAAAATCTTAAATTAAAAAAGCTTTACTATCAAAATTGAAGAAACCTTAGAATTCTACAAATGCTACATTCTAAATACACTTGAAAAATCGCTAATCGCTAAAATGAACACCACACGCACCCCAGCGTCACTCGTTCAATGGAATCAAAGGATTTGTGTTCATTAAAGACCCTAATAATTGATGCGAAGTGAATAAGGAGGGCAAATAACAAGACCACAGATGTTCTAGCTTCGTCTTTGAGCTACATCTCATTTACACTTGGGAGGATCAATTTACTTCAAAAGACAATATCGAAAGAGATTTTTATGTACTTACTAGCTTTTACCCGCGGTTTCGCTCGCATTTAAGTCATTAAATAAGTATCAGAGATCATTTCAATAGAAATGAATCAATATGATTTCAAACAGCTGAAACTATAGTCAGTTGGAAACTATAATAAACTTCTCTAGCACCTCCAAAAATATGTGTACAAAGTTTCATGATGTTCAGTTAAGTAGTTGTTGCGTGAAAACGTAACAAACAAATTCACATTCATATTTATATTAGTAAGGGATTACTAAAGTTTGACATTAAGAGAAGCTTTGAATATTATTGTTCGACATATTAAGCCATAAGGGGAGAAGTAGCAGTAAGTTTTATTATAATTAAACAATATTACAATATAGGTTAGCGTTTTGCAGCTAAGTAAACAGTGTTTTTAGTGTGCATTTTTTGTATAAAGTGTTTTTGGTTTTGCATGTTACCGATAGATACACCAGCTTATTTTGAAACACGACTTCGTTATAGTATTTCAAATATGTTTTTTTATAGGTCCAGTTCCAGGTAAACAAAATTTAAGGCTATAATGAACTAAATTAAAAATGAATTATTAAGATTACTTTTGAAATATAACTAAATCCTTTGTGAGCAAAATTATTATCATAAATTAACATTCGCTTTAATCGAAAATTTACAAATTTATCGTTATTAAGGGTCATATAGATTCCCTTTGTTGATCTTACATTTAATTCACTATTGAATATTCAGTACTTAGATTAATGGCTCATTCATTCGGCAGCTGTAAAACCGCATGCGGGATTTTCCGTGTACAAAACGTGCTACTAATAGTAATTCTTCGGATGTAGGTTTTATAGCATGCGTTTCAGTCACAATGTAAATGTACCATAACACATAAATAGCGTTTTAAGGTTTAAGATATTTATTCACTCAAAAACAATGACATAATTTCATTTAATTGAGATAAAATTTATAAATAAACATAACGTACATACTCGTAGACTATATCGTATTATACTAAAATAATTACAACACCATTTAAATTTGAAAATATTTTTATTATTAGTAATATCAATTTTGAAATATCAACCCCTTTGGAGCTTCTTCCTACCCCTTGCAAACCAATTAATAAGTGCTATGGCTCGTTAAGCTAATGTCCAAACTTAGTAGTTTGACCTCTCATACAAAAGTATGGAATAGAAAGAGATAGAACGTCTATTAATAGTGACAAAATGTAAACTAATTCACTGGGTTGTTTGGAGCTAGATTAATGTTGTTTGTAAATTATAGAGTTACAATTTAAAACAGCATGTATGATCAATACAAATCACATTTATTTGAAATAATATAAAAAAGTGTGATTTATTAACGTGATTTTTATTTAAAACAAATAGTACTAAATTTCTATTAAACGAACTTTCTATAAAGATACATAAATTCCTCAATATGTTTACTGATAAATTGTATTTATTTTTTAAATGCTTGTATTATAGCTACTAAGTGACCGATTTTTGACAATTATTTCGCAAACATCAACATTAATTTATTGGTTCAGCACCTCGCCGATAGGTTCGCATTGATTTGATCTATGTAAAAAAAAATTTACACAAATGAAAGAATAGAAATATGTCAATAATAAGATAAAACATATAAAATATTATAGTTAGATATACGTTTATAAATAAATCGACGGCCGTCACCACAGGGTGAAGGGGAGTGTCGTTATAATCTGTTAATTGCATGAATTATTGAATAGTCTGCACTAGCGCCTGCCCATACAGCACCACCTCACTCAACTATGTATTTAGGCAATTATTAGACCCGTAATTTGGTATAGACTGAGAGCTGGGAATTAAATATAAACGAATACAATAGCTTGGACTCAAACAGACCCCAAACAAATGTCTACTTTAACTTAGCTATAACGTTTATTTTTAATCCGACATAATAATAAATATTTGCCGTCAAAAACAATTTAATTATTTCAATAAGTTTTAATTGTTTTTCAGTTCATGCCTTTTATATTGACACGAGGTTTGGTAGAATAAAAGTTATTTTCTTTATTTTTATGAAAATGAAATGAAAATCGTTTATTAGCATAGGCACTAAAGGCGTGCACTTGCTCATCGTTAGACTCTACCGTGACTTCGGAAAGGCGTATGGCGAGAAGAATATCACAAGAAACTCGTCAATCATAGTCTGTACATATTATAATAATATTATTAAAAAAAAAAGAATTTTAACTCAGAAAAAAAGTAAAGTAAATAACAATTTATAAATACTTAGACTTATTACAATATTTATTACTAATTTAAATGCACTATTTGTGGGATAGTGGTGATTCCTACTTAAATAACAACTCTATAGTCGACATTGTGTGTATTGTTACAACTATATACGAGTATCCAATATCCATGACATTGGTTAAACGCGTTCGGCTCCTAGCTTACGAAATTAATGTCAATTTATCATGATGCATAATTTAGTTTCATTAGTGCGTTTGAAGTGTGGATTACGTTATGATATCCATAACTGCTTAAATAACTATATAATACACAAATAAATGAAATTACGTATTATATTAATTTAAAATAACTTTTTCAGTACAATCGCATTTATTTTTTTAATAATTTTCTAAAATAATGTCTGCGAATAACCGCTTGATAACTTTCAAACCACCGAATTCACCTCAGCAACCCCCTCTACATTTAAAACTCGAGAATTATTAATACACCTCGTAATACGCACTTTATATACTTCACAACAACAAATTCAATTATAAATAAATATACCCTTAGACGGCGTTTCTTAGCAACGGACGGAGCGGGTGGCTCCTAATTGGCAATTTTCTTTTTTACGCCACATTTTTTTAGCTTTTAAGGAGAAAAATTCGTTAATGCATATTTAATCGCCATAATCTTCTCTCCCTCTCACGCAATTAGTTCTTCTTACTCATTCTCTCTTAAATTCTATTCTCTCCTTCTTAATTCGAATTTGTATCGTTTTCATTTGTTATAAGGAAACATTTTCAGGTGTGTTTTGTGTAAATTGTTTTGTAATAAAAATGTTTGAAATTATTTCATTTTGTTTTGTTACGGGGTTAAATTTGAAAAGTGTATGTACTGGAATTCGTTTAAAGAAACCCGTAAAGGATTTATAGTAGCCTAGTATATGACCCCATACTCCCCCTGGTGTTAAGCTAAAGTGTGTTCTATAAACGGAGACGAATTACGTTACTTACAAAAACAAATTACGAGAATCATCGCTTAAACGGTTTAACGTTTTGTTTAAAAACTTATTACTTTGAAATCGTTTAGTTATTTATTTAAAATAAACACCAATAAGATTACATTTACGTCACAATATTCTTACGAACTAAATACAATTTCAATTAGGCACAGGATAGGACGACATACTCAAAATATTGAAGACACTATTTGAAGTTGCAATTAATAAGATTACAAATAAAAAATATATAATTTTAAACAAAACAAAAGACATTCGCTATCTTCTTTTGTTTTTATAATAACTAAAACATATGTAAAATTACCTATTTTTAGGTCTATGTACATGAATTTAATATGCGTAATTATTAATCGAAGCGCCTCGTTATAGACCCGTACTAGCAAATAATTGGGTAGTACCAGTAGCGAGACATCAGAGAGGACTAATAAATAAACGAATATAACCCATCAAGTAGTAGCAGTAATAACTAAAAAGCAAATAGTAAAAATATTCTCCTTGAGTTCTCGTCTCGCCTTATTTATGCGTCGCTTGTGAGCCGGCGCATTTTCCTGATTACAACTCTCTCTCGCGGGTTAATACTGCAAATGTAACGTAACCTGAGCCGATGCTGGTTTAAAATTGAAATTTATATGCGCGCATTATACATGAGCTTGGGGATTAGAATGGCCCGAACATAGGAGCACCATGCTTCCAGTTTTAGAATAGCTATAACGTTTTAGACATGTTTTTACTTATTGAACCACTCAAACCCAAATCGAATGTTATTTTTTAACACTAGGTTTACGGGACGCGTCAATTTGACGCATTTTGACTTTTGTCAGAGAATCACCAAAAACTGTTAAAATTTTTATTTTATCTCTTTGTATGACTTTTATTCATTGATCGAGGAAAATATATATTGAAGTCTATTTTCTTTAAAAGTGTTGAATTACTGAACTTGTCTATGTGGTATACCTATCTCTACGATATGCGTCAAATTGACGCGTTTTAGTAGAAGTAGGTATATAGAAAACGTCCGTAAACCTAGTGTTAATATCGCATGTAGTAAAAAATATTTGTTCAAATTAAAAACCGAACTTTTGACCCTAACATAAAATACTAATGTAATGTAATACATCACACCATAGAGTCTGTTTAAGCAGTAAGCTAACTGATAAATATTGTACTTTATTTTTGTATAATAAATATTAGTATCGAACTAAAATCCATGGTGACCCCATAGCCACTACTACATAGTGCAAACATCAAAAGAAAAGTTATTATATATGAGTTTCTTCCTGAGCTGATGCCACGCAAGACGCTAAATGTCTCAATGATAAACTGTTCCAGGTCTTCCAGCTGTTTATTCGGTTTATTTACTACAATTTATATCATTCTTTATAATTTGACTACGAAATGCTACGCCGTAGTCGCTACGAATAAATACTATTTGTCAGTGACGTCACTGTTATGTCACGTGACCGCTCTTTTGTCTCTGGTGTCGACGTTAATGCGAAACATGTGTTTTTTACATTTATTGTAATACTTTATAAATGTTTTTTTTTTAATATAAAAATTTTACTTGTAACAGTTTATTATAATTTACAAATTTATTTAAAAATCTTTGTTTATTAGTAACAAAATCGTGGATTTAAATCTTTTTAAATTTTTGATTGGAAAGTTCAAACAACAAAAGATAGTTCTGCAAGATCACATGAAAATGGCGAATCAAAATGAATGTACACTTATAGTTGAAAATTATCATAACATCGTCGATGTTTAGTTTAGTAAAAACAAGAAAAATACTTTTATTCAACAGAGAACAATAATTTGGATATGGTTTCACTATTAAAACAGAAAAATATTTTCTCTTCGATAATAACAAAAATAATTCTATTAAATCTTTAAAAAATCACCCCTAAACAAAAGCATTTTTAAAGGGGATGTTAACGTTAAGGGTATCGGCTCGGTCGTCAATCTGAAAGGTAATCCTTCCGCGGCGGTGGAAAAATAATAACATTTAGGAAATCCTCCGACTTCACTAATGTACTCCTGAATCCATTGGGACTTTAAACTGCTTACGTACAGCGGTTAAAAACTCAATATGTATTGTATAGTGTTATTATGGTTTACACGACCGACGCAGGTGCAATGTTTCAATTATAGTGTAAGTTCTATAACAGTGGAAGCACCCTAAGTGGTCCACGAAGCCATCTTAAAATTATTTATTTATGTTTTATTAAATGAATTTCCGTTAATAATAGGATTTAAAAAACAGTTTTAATATTTACATTAATTGTACGTTACAACGAAACAGTTGGTGGTCCATGACAAGACAGTAGTTTTGTCAAATGGTTCCTCATCACTAAAAGATTAAGAACTACTGCTCTATATAGAAATTGCTCCTTTTTTAGGTTATTGGAAGTTGTCGTTGAACGAAAAAAAAAAAGATTTTAATTTAATATTACAATACGTAATAAGTATAAGGAAGGCTTATGAACATTGTTTCAAATATTTGATTGAATTAAAATTTGAATACTTATATTTAACTAAAAAGTTGCCCTACAATTCGTCGTACAGAGTATAGTATCTAAAATATGATTCTGACAATCCCAATGATTATATAAATATGTATATACCAAAACTTACTCTATTTCTAAGACAACACAGCTTAGAACCGACTGAAGCTCTATTGTTATTGCAGTCTTATCTCTTGACGTAGAAAATGGGTTCAGAATGCAATGAAAAGAACACTCGGAAATAGAGAACTTCATTTTAAACTTGACGTATTTATTTCCTTTGTTATAAAATTGTATTTTGGCGGGAGAACGTTTGTATTAAGTCAACGTTTAGAAGGAAATCTATATCTATACTAATATTATAAAGAGGAAAGATTTGTATTTTTGCATGTTTCATGTATGTGACCGATTTAAAAAATTCTTTTACTATTTAAATGGTACATTATCACTGATCAATATAGGCTATATAAATTACAGGAAAAAATAAGGAACCTTACTAAAACTACAATAATTAAGGAGACTCGAACGGGCAGTCACGTGAAGGTACGAGTCGATGAAATATGAAACAATATTAAACTTCATATCGTAGTACTTTATATATTTACTAGCTTTTACCCGCGGCTTCGCTCGCATTTAAGTTATTAAATAAGTATCAGAAATTATTTCAATAGAAATGGATCAATATGATTCCAAACAGCTGAAACTATAGTCAGTTGGAAACTATAGTAAAAAACATTTTTAATTTTTAATAAAATGTATCCTATGTTACTTCTAGTGCCTCCAAAAATATGTGTACAAAGTTTCATGATGATCGGTTAAGTAGTTGTTGCGTGAAAACGTAACAAACAAACTCACATTCACATTTATAATATTAGTAGGGATTAATAACGAACGAAGTCGGGGCAACAGCTAGTCAATAATAAATAATTCTACAATTTCTGCAGTTAGAAGTAAGCAGTATATCGAGGCAATTTCCAAAAGTCACATTTCATTCAACTAACACTTAATTATCGTTTATTATTGAAATGAAATGAAAATCGTTTATTAGCATAGGCACTAAAGGCGTGCGCTTGCTCATCGTCAGATTCTATAATGGCTTCGGAAAGGCGTATGACGAGAAGAAGACCACAAGAAACACGCGAATTCAGAAAAAAGTAAATGACAATTCATGTCACATAATTCGCAATAATAAATAATTCTAAAAAACTACATAAATAATGCTAAAAATGTCCAAAAACAATAGAAAAAACAGTGATTACGATATGTAAAAAACAATTGCCAATCATTATAAACGTTAATACTAACCAAAACTACTTATATATTACTATGTTAGAAGTAATTAGGTAAAATCTACCATTAATGTTCATTACGGAGACTCAGATGCGCGGGACGTTGTATTAATTGAGATGCTATTTGCCGCCAAGCCGTCCGTCCGCTCAACGTTATAAATTTTAATTTAAAAACAGCGCAGACCGTCCGTGTTATCAAATTAGAAAAATTAAAAATGATAAATAAACTCCAATTAAATGTTATTGCGTAAAAAAAGCATAAATTAATGCGAGTTAGTGTTGTGAGACAGATGCGTGTCAGCTCTCGTGAATCGTCAACGTTGAATAAGGATGTGGGGTTATTATATCGATAATTTTATTTTTATTATGATTATTTTTTTTATATAATTTTAATTATATTAACAAAGAATATTTTTATATTTAGTTTTCTTTTATTCGGAGCGACTATTAATTAATGTATCTCGAAACATAATATTAAAATAATTGTGTTTAAGTTTAGTGAGAATGCGAGGGAACGAATCGATGCGACGTGAAAACGACATCCCTATCGTGGTGCGTCACACGTGTCTCGTAATTACGCGTGTAAATTGTATTAATTAGAACGCGAGCCACCGAGGAAGGGTTCGTGGGAATGACAATACAAAAATACATTAAGACGAATTAAGCTCGTTTACATTGTTAATTATTAATCGTCTGGAAGAATAGAGGCGCCGTTTTTTTAGATGGCTACGCTAAGCTAGGACAAATTATAAACCAGTGTGACCGCACTCCACCTGTGGGCTTATCACGAATTTTAGTCTGGCTTTCGAACAGTGTTCGCTTTAAGCGATTTGTATCGAAATTTGAGCAGCGCCACCACGTGCGGATTTGAAACTACAAAAACGATATGGTAAACGTCAACTGACAAGCCAGCCTCCGAACACGCCAGAATACGAGTAAATGACCGACAAATTAATGCTGATGTTAAACTAAAGCGCGGTCTAAGAACGGACACAAATGTTGTAATTATTAAGTTAAATATACTAGAGAAGATAAAAGGAGCAAACTTGTTATGTTACAAGGATTGGTCTATGTACAAATGTCTCTAATACAGTGGTTTACAAAGTTGCTCTCCAATCCATCTAACAAAAATTTCCAATCTTGGGCGTCATTAAAAATGGGGGTATAAATATTGGTAATGCTCAGAGATTCCCTAGTAGTGAGTAGCAGAATTACTTAATGCCCTCTTATTTGTTCTAATTGGAATAAAAAATATGAATAAAGGAATTTTCTATAATATTAATACATACATACTTATTACATTTTGGGATCCACTCAATATAGTTGGGGAACTTCTGTTCTAGTATCTACCCTAAGGTTAGTTGCCTGGTAGAGATCACTGTTTAGTGATAAGGCCGCTTTTTGTTCTTTTTTTCTTCTGTAGAAATATGTATTATTTTGTGCAATAAAGTGTTATTATTAATATTATTGATAACTTTTAATAGATAATTTCGCGACGTCGATAACCTTCCCTATGAATCAAAAGTGAAGCGCCCTCTGAAGGGAAACTGAGGAAAAACACATGAATGCTGCCCTAGAGTGCCCCTACTTTTCTAGACATTTAATAAGAAAAAGACGTCGCACTAAATATTGAAAAGTTGATTGCTGAAAAAAAATATGCCTTATTAATTATTTTACTCCAAAATCCTATAGAAATTTCAAAACTATAGTGAAAAGTGCACCGAGTAGTAAGTAAGTCTTTATTTCAATCCAAAAGTAATGTTCGTAAATAGCATGACATACTTGCATGTGCCCGCGTTAGGCGTTGAATCGCATCAACTACATCAAAAGGGGCGATTATGAAAAATTGTAACGCGTTTAAGGGGCGGACTTCTTTCCATTATTCATAAACTTGTATCCATAGGAATACATATTACCTACTGTAGCACAAGCAATTTTCTATGTTAAACATTTCAGTGTAAGTTTCAAAATTGTGTGAAGTTACTTAGAACTGTTTGCGAGATATCTATTTGATACGGACACCTATTTTCAGAATAACAAGTTTGGGTGTTTTTAAAAGTCAGCCTTCATTGAAATTATTATTATTATTATTTTATTATAATCTAGACTTTCTTAAAATATAATAATAAGCTAAAGTGCATGCAAGAAGTAGCAATGTGTAGAATGAGACATCACTGGTGCTCTAAAGTCTGCCTACCCTCGAAATTAGAAGTAGAATGAAAATCGGTTATTAGCATAGGCACTAAAAGCGTGCGCTTGCTCATCGCTATACTCTACCGTGAATTCGGAAAGGCGTATGGCGAGAAGAATACCACAAGAAACTCGTCAATCATAGCCTGTACATAAAATAACCATAATAAAAAAACTGAAATTTAATTCAGAAAAAAAATTAAATAATAATTCACAAATCAGATTGTACAGTAGTTACAATAATAAATGTTATATTAATAACATATATGTATATAAAATACATGTATATGTCCTATAATATGATTTAAAAAAATATATAAATGGCTACCTATAAAACATTAAATTCAGTCAAAAAAAATCCTTCTAGTAAGCCAACAGTAAGCCAAGTAGAAGTTGAAATACTAATCTTACACTCTTTTACTGGGTTAGGCAGAGCATCAGTGACCTTTCTCAGACTCTTGCGCATAGTCAGAATCTACGAAGATTTCAGAAAGGCATATAACGAGAAGAAATCACAAGAAACACATTAACAAGTTAAATTATAATTATCTCTTTTACTAATCCAATTGATTCGATGCAATCAGTACTCCCAGGGTATCACGCCCCTAAAAAAACAACTAAATAATCTTGAGTCACACTTCTGGAATACCCAATGAAGGCACGTTCGAGTCCCGACGTTTGTCACGACTCCCTAAATCATTTATGATACAAATTGTTGTGATTGTAAACGGTGTTGATAGTCGCAGATGTATTTTTATATATTTAACAAGACTTTTTGTGTTTATTACGGAATATAAAGTTTGACAATATGAAACTAATTGGAAATCAGCTATAAATGTATTGGACCTGTAGAGTTCAAGTCTGTCAAAACTTAACGCCAGTTTTCGAATTATTTTTTAAGGAATATAGCTGCATTTGTTTATAAGATAAATATTCAATACCGTGCCTCACTAAATGAACTATTTTCGTCTATATCTACTGATCTATGTAATCCGATGTCCTAATCCAAAATAAATAAATAAAATGACAGAATTAAAATAATCGAAAGAAATACGATAGTGTTTTAAATTCTTTATAAAATCATGTTTGCGAATAAATAATAAATGCATGTGAATTATTAATTTAAAAAAATATTGAATTATTTTTTCGTAAAAATTACGAAACTGACTGACGCTTGTAAAAAATTGTAAACCGGAAAACGTGGCTAATGGGGTTATGCAGTTAGTTTAGTCAGATTTTTGAACGATAATCTGAAAAGCAGATTCATGCAAACAGCTTACATTCCCAAAAACGCGGCCCACGTCCGACATCCGATTACAACACGTCACTCTGCAATCTCATTCGTAGTAAATCCGACAGTAACGGAATTAGGCGCTCGCTCGCCGGAGGCATCACAACTCGCCGCGCGCCCGTAAGCAAAAACTCAATTATCATATTTTATACGTCATAATACTTAGGAAAGAGATATTCAATTATATAATTTTTCCTCGGAATGGGAATCCCTTTTCATTTCTCATTTGGATTTTTCTCTTAAGCAATTACTCCGGAGCCTCGGGGAGCGGCTCTTTCCCTCGCAGCTTTCCCATTCTAATTTTCTAATTTATATTTTAACAAGCATGGAAGTTAACTCATGCTATGTGTTTTATTTCGAGATCTCGTTTTTTATTGTTATTTAAATATAATAATACTCATGTAAATAATAAATTTATTTTTCTTTTCTCAATATTGAACTTTGAACTTCTTCAAAGAGATTGTTTGGAAAATTCAATGTATGTGTCTAATTGTAGCTGTCAAACAGTTCTGTCATTGTCAAATGTATTTTTTTTAAATTACTTTTTAGTTTAATAAGTCCGATCCGTGTTCCTCATTATAATAGGTATATCTAATTCTAAAAATATAAATAATAAAGAGATAAACAAAATGAAGAGTTTTTAATTTGTTATTACTCCACCAGAAACTAATATTATAATAATGTCATTGAATGTACAAATGGTTTTTTTTGACATGAACATTTACGTGTGAATTAAAATTTTATAATCTCTTAATGAGCTTTTGCCCGAATACTCGGCATTGGCAGAATTGTCTTTAATAGACATCTGAGGCCATTAATAGAAGAAGAAGGAGAGGAAGAAGAAGATATTATAAATGCATGAGATATTATTGAATAAAACGTTTGAATAGCGAACAGTAAGTTGTCTAAAATATTATCACGCAAATAGAGTTGTCCTATTGGATTCCGAGGAGAGCCACCTCGACGATTCGATTGTAACTCGTGTAATCGCATCCAGCCGCGCGGGAACACAAATTATTCGTGCGCCGAAACTCAGTAACTTCATCAACCCTATAAAGGAGGTAAAGAACAAAGCGGGACCACAATTGGCCGCGTACCCTCTGAGATCGATGCCAGGTACTCGGCTAGATGGTAACTTTTAAAAATGGCGGATCTTTGAGAACAAATTCGATAAGGGTTGAGCCCGCGGGACGCGAAAATGCAATTTGGTAGGAATCGTTCGTGCCTTTGACGTCGAGCTCTCTCCTCGCATGAAGTGTCTCTTACGTTTGAAAATGTACACACTAATGTGCTACCCACGATATCGATGCAAATATCGTTTGCAATCATCCAATCATCTCGTTATAGCCCATCGTTTTTGATCTCTTAAATTGACGTAGCAGTGGTGATTGCCGTTGTATAAAAAAAATTTCTATCATTGTAATTGCGGTTTGCGGTTGTTAGTCACACGATTTTTAAACCGTGTTTAAAGTAATCAATCATTATAAACCTAATTACTTTTACTATATTAAATATTTATAAAAGAATAAATTATCTTTTATTCGAACTTTCTTCGAATCATAAATATTCGTCAGACCGTATCATTGTATATAAAATAAAAAAGCGAGCCGAAAGCTGTCAATAAATAACAGAGAGACGGAGAAAATGATGAAAGTTGTGTAAGTCAATGAACATAATTTTTATTACTTAAATCAGCTCGGGAAGTGGATAAGAATTATTTCAAGAGAAACTTTTATTTAGTGACTTTCCATTTATGAAAATTTCAGGAACAATTTTAAAAATAATATAAATATATTACACTAGCTGTTGCCCGCAACTACGTCTGCGTAATAATGAATGAAATAAATCTAAGAAGATTTATACAAACTTTCATCCCCTATTTTATCCCCTTAGGGGTGGAATTGATAATCCTTTCTTAGCGGATGCCTACGTCATAACATCTACCTGCATGCCAAATTTCAGCCCGATCCGTCCAGTGGTTTGGGCTGTGCGTTGATAGATCACTATGTCAGTCAGTCACCTTTGAGTTATATATATTTAGATATATTAATGAACTTTGTTATGTAGAGGTCTGGAGTTTGATTTATAAAAGTATATAACTGTTCTGGGTTTGGTTGTAGTCCTTGTCCTGATATCCATAATACAGGGTATTCAAGTTTCAGATCAGGGCATTGTATGTGTATGTAATTACCCTCAATATAACGATTTCCTCGATTTAACGAATTTTTCGAAACCCCCTAAAACTGCCCGTAAGAGCTAATGCAAAATATACCTTTACTTTACAAATACATTTGTTAAAAACCTTTTTATAACGAATTTTCAATCTTTGAAAAATATAAAAAGGAAGTAATATTTACCTCTATTTAACGAAATCGTTCGCTATAACAGCGAAAGCAGATTAGTACCTACGTAAAGCTGAGATTAATAAATTTTTTAACCTTGTTAAAACGAATCGTAGACCAACTAACCTCTGTATAACGAACGTCATTGTAGCATTGATATAACGAATTATTTTCTGATTCCCTTCAGTATCGTTATATCAAAGTTGCACTGTATTGCTTTTATGGCCAATTTTAAATAACTGATGGTAACCCTACAGACAATATTATGATGCAAATTGCAAGGAATGAATGGTGGGGCGTCTCAGCAAGTATTATATAAACTTTTAATTTATTATTTGTTCCCGAGCTTAAACTAGGAGCTGCTTTTAATATTGTATTTGAAGCCAAAGAATACAGACATAAGTATGATTTTGGAGGTTGCTACATTTTCTTATAGAGTATTGCGTGAAGAAAATGGAACGCAATTAAATATTTTATGAAAACGAAACAAAATTATTTTAATAAATTACGATAATATTGATTGATTAAACCTCATTAGTTTGCGTTACGAATTTGTTCCAAGCATCTTCTTTAGTATAATTATAGAAGCTTCATTGAATCTTGAATTTTTTTAACTTTTAAATATATAGGTATATCTCGTAGTCCTCAAACCTACATATTAAACATGTAATATAGAAGCAATTATCTTAAAATTGAAATTAAAATCCAGTCTGCAAGTCTAAATTTCAGTAATTAACAAACTAGAGTTTGTAATAGTACTTTTTGGTACAAAATTGATTGACCAGCGCTAACGATAACCTGGGTTACAATTCGTTAGGTTACCGACGTGCGCGTTAACGAGGCGGGCGTGCGATACAACTAACTTCGTTTTATTTTCGTACTAACACGCTTGCTGATGTAATTTTTAAATAACTTTTTGTGATATTTTTTTTACAGGGATATATTCTACTAGCTACGTGGTAGGTAAAAATAGACCTTTTTTTTAAATACAAAAGCACTTCTGAAAATTAGCGATGTAAGTAACTTTAAAACATTGTTTGCGGCTTACTGAAGCATTTATTTTTAATTATATTAGTCTGAAGTTTCAGTTGCTTTAAACCCGTGGTCAAATTTCGCTGCGACCACCATTACTGTCACATAAAAATGATAAACCACAAGAATTGCATTTAAATTGATTAAATCATGTTCATGAACAATATGACTTAATTATAATTATTTTAAATGTATCGCATAAAATAACCGCATGCGGGGTGCAGGAGATTTCAGTCAACCCACACCAAGTCAACGGTCAATATAGCTGATACAGCTTAAACAATTAAAGTTTAACATACTTTACAATATAATGGTAAATTAATCTTTGAATTTATTAAGGATCAATCTCGGAAGTTGATAAGACGAGCTCAAACAGATGCCGAACCTAATTACGTTTCAGTCGGAAACTTAACTTGTAAACTTAACCGTATTTGCTTCAGTCGGGAGAGAAAATTGTATAAATTAAGCTAAATTAATGTTCTGTATTTCAACTTTCAGAGTTTTTGATTGCATGATTCAATTTATCGGTGCCTTCTACATTAATTAATGGTAATTAATTCCGAAATATATATTGAACACAATCTTCAAGTGGAATCAAAACCAGTAACGACCGGTAACACTCGTATGACAGAGCCAGCATAGTGAGAGTGATTATTATATTACTTTATTATAGCAATTCAAATTCATTTATGTGCCATAAATTTGGTAGTAACATAGGTCTTAAAATAATATTAGTAGTATCACATAATTTACACATTGTATATGGCATGCAAATAATTCATACAATAATGGAAATGTCAATCTTAAATGCTAAATAATGTCAAATTAAATTTAAACTTACAAAACGTCACTCATAAATTCACCAATTGAATAGTAGGACTAGTTCATCAAAATTACGTTGAGATTCTTTTTGAATATGTTAAAACTATCAATGTCTCATAACCTTAGATAGATGATTAAATATGCGCGGGCCCACGCCGAGTACACTTTTGTTCATGAGAGCTGTACTGCATGTAGTGGGGTTAATTTTGTTACCATTGTTGTTATATAAATTTCTTTAAGTTCACATTAAGCGAGCTATTATACATAATTATCATAAAATAAACCTATAAATTAGTTACGATAACCATCGACTTTTCTGTATAATCCGTGCTTCCTGAAAGAGATCATAAATCATTGTTTTTTTGTTTACACACGAGATAGAGTCAATTTAGCGTATGTCTCTCTAAATTGCAGTTTCATGGGGTGCAAACAGAAGTGCAATGAGCCGCTTTCCGCTTTTTTAGACGCAGCGGGTCGGCGCGGCGTGTGAACGTGCCCTTTTATTATTTTATGATATATGATTTTTATTTATTACACTTAAGTGGTTTTTGTTCTATACAGGGTGTCCCAAAACTCAACGATAAGCCGGCACCAGTGGGTGGACCCGCTCTTCACTGCTCGAGGAAAAATAAGAAAAAAAATATATCTCAATTTTTTTTGAAAATATTAAGTAAATTTTGAAATCCTTCGAAAATTGACACCCTATATGATATTTTCAAGTGCCACGACCACAAATTTACAAATATTTCAGATTTTTTTTTTGTATCGGCAACCTAAGTAGTACTGCTATCCATTATAACCCTTACAAATTTCAGAATGCCTGTAGTTTTTACACAAAAATAAATTAAATTTTCTTTTTTTTCCTAAAATTTTGAAAGATTTTTACCTTCGGTCCACTTTAAGTCATCGTGGTGTAAAAAAAAAGTATGGACACTACTATGGCAAGTTTTTTCAAAAGTTGACGCAACTAACCAAGATTCCTAAATGGTATAATACTCTAGGAAAACTAATCACAAAAAAAAATATGCCTGTCATTTCTAAACAAGAATCAATTTTGAAATCCTTCGATTACAAATATTTCAGATTTTTTTTTTGTATCGGCAACCTAAGTAGTACTGCTATCCATTATAACCCTTACAAATTTCAGAATGCCTGTAGTTTTTACACAAAAATAAATTAAATTTCTTTTTTCCCTAAA
>JAPWLS010001492.1:0-49168 GCA_028551675.1 Tineola bisselliella
TAAAATGGATGAACGAAGGATATCGTTGGTAATTTTTCAACCTTAAAGTGTCCTCAAAAATCCCTGAAAAATTCAAAACGATGCGATTTTTTTTTCTTAGTGCCCTGAAGCTTCAAATTCATTGTTTTCGCAAAAATCACCATTATGAGCAATTTTTCGATTTTTATTCATTTTTTTAATAAAGAAAATTTTTTTCTTGATAATCTTCATTTCTTTGATCGAAGCAATCGTATTTTTTGAAAATTAAAAAAAAAATTTTTTTTCGAAAATTTTTTCCGAAAATTTCCTGATTTTTTCGACTGCGGTCTAACCGTTGGCATTAGAGTTACCCAAAGCGTACCACGTGGAGGTTGCTCAGTCGGATTTACGCTTCTTACACACACGTGTGTGTGTGTGTGTGTGTGTGTGTGTGTCTTTCTGCAGCTGTTAAAAAGCCTCTACAAAGGTCACATTTCAGTACCGCGTATTGCCACCTCTGTTTTGGATCACAGCTTGTATCGACGAGGCATATCAAAAGGTTGATTGCAAAGAAAAGCTTACAGAAAATTTACGTAAGGAATTCAGGCTAGAAAGAATACAAAAAAATTCGTGTTTAGTGTGAAGAAAAGCCGAAATCCGCTGGGGGGTATATCGATTTTTTTTTATTGATTTTTTAAGATGACATTTAGAACTAAGGCAGTTGCAGTGGCAAAAATATCCAGATAATTTTTTTTACGACGATGGAGCATTCCGATGTCGTTAATTTTCAAAAAACACGATTGCTTCGATCAAAGAAATGAAGATTATCAAGAAAAAAAATTTCTTTATTAAAAAAATGAATAAAAATCGAAAAATTGCTCATAATGGTGATTTTTGCGAAAACAATGAATTTGAAGCTTCAGGGCACTAAGAAAAAAAAATCGCATCGTTTTGAATTTTTCAGGGATTTTTGAGGACACTTTAAGGTTGAAAAATTACCAACGATATCCTTCGTTCATCCATTTTATCCAAAGTTATACCAAGTTATCCAAATATCCTTAATTATGCAAATTTTTGTCTTTTTTTCAATTAAAATTATCGCGTCGAAAAAAATTTTTTCGTCAAAAGCCATTTACGGTATCTTATAGGGAGTATCATAAAGTTTTCAAAACTCTCCGACGATTTTCTGTACGATCATTTTTTCCAGAGTTATTGATTATTAAAGTTGAAAAGATCCTTTTGGCTTTGATTGACAATAACTCCGCGGCAAATCATCGTACAGACTTCTTAAGTACATCAAATTAAAGGGCATTAAATTTTCTACAAAAGCTTCTGAGTGGAATGATGAAAAAAATTTTTTGAAGTCCGCAGACCTTTTTTTAAACGAGAAAAAATTTGGAAATTTTTTTTATGGGAGTTTCCTTAGAATTTCTCCAGGTTCAAACATGAAAAAAATTTTTCATGGTCATATCTGAAAACTAGATACTCGGAGCTACAATTTGCTTTTTTTTTATTTGCTGTACGGTCATTTTCCTCGGAGTTAAGTACAGCTCGTCGAATATTACCCAAAAATTTGGATTTTTTTTTATATCCCTTAATTTTTGTTGCTAGTTTATTATATGTAAAATATACTCGCAAATTTATAAATAAAGCCATAGTAGGCTCAACACTGGCATGATAAAAATTATCCAGCAATTATTTTGTTTTGCGGAGCATTTGGCGCCCCCTTGTGAGTAGCGCCTTTGTGTGCAGGTGGTAGGCATCACGCAGGAAACAGTGGATGCGTATCTTCACGACATCACCGAGAAAGGAGTGGAGCATGCAGCTGCCACACAAGCAGAGGCATACATCAGGCAGAGGGCTGACGATGTTGAAGCGACGCTCTCGGCTGTGTGAGCATTTCCCTATAGTAAACAGCCAAATGCCTTTTTTAAATGTTATTCTCTTCACGTAATTTGACGCAGTTTTGGGTCACAGTAACACTAAATACTTTAACTGTGTTCTGTTTTGCATAATCACCTGCACTATGCTGGCCTGAAGAGACATTACATAGTAGGGGCCAACCTGCGGCTCTTTGAAGGATTATTTGTGCCTGTTAATAAATATACCCGAGTTTTAGCCTGAAATTCATTTTAGTGCTATTGTATTTAAAAAAATTATTATCGTTCCGTATGTGTTTCAAAATGTCTTTTAAATTACTGACAATATATATGAAAGACGTATTTAGTTGTGAAAATTCAAATTTTGATAAATACCTCAGACTATCAAGGAGCCTGGCCAGCCCTGGTATATATGAATAGTGAGGATTGTCGTCTGTTATAGGTCAAAGGAGGAGCAAGACTCGATGGTGTGCGAATTGGTGCATCAGTTCCTGCTGCCAGAAGCACACAAGGCGGCTGCGAGGGAGCGCATCGAGAGGAATCAGAAGTCCAAAATGGCCGCCGCCAGGGAAAGCATATTCGGCGTGCTTGACTACGGGGAGGAGATCGTTGGTAAGGCATAGCTATTTGAGTCCATACGTTCTGCATAACATTGAGGGTAGTTCTCAGTTTGCTGACAACCATTAAAGAGCTTACACGCATTTGCTGTCAACGGAATGGAAAGAAAAAACGTGGACTATATTCGCACAAACAATTACATTATTATGTTTGAGTTTTAATATGCTTCCTGAATGGATGTCTTTTATGAAACTGATAGCAAATATTTGTTAAAGAGATATGTCGAAGCGAACGTACAGTGGCGTAGCGAGCTTAAAGCACAATAACTTTTAGTGCTTTATTCCATTTAATTATCCCCCTTGCGCCCCCTCTTCGCTACGCCACTGCGAACGTATAATACCATATAAAGCTATTCTCGTCAGAAATAGCTTTGAAAATGTCATTTTAATGACGCAATCGATTATTTCCAGCTCGTTGTACCCTCTGTGGTAACACGCGCGAGAAGTGCCCCTGCGCAGCTTGTCCTGGAGACATGGTCCCTGTCGAGAAGCCAGAGTACAGGGACGATCCACGATGGAAGTACACCAAGGGTATGGGTAATACAATATACACCAATCACATGCTTGAATCATTGGTGACGTAATATCTGACCAATCACAATAATCCATTGCAACTGTCTACTGTCACCTAGCTGTCATTACGTTCTGTTACACGCATTTATAAGTTACTTATTAAAATATTTGATATACAAGTATATGCAACATATTACTATTTTATTTTGATTACTGTCTAATGGTTGTCGTGTTTGAAGATTTATTATTTATTAGTAAATAGTTATTACTGCATAAAATGCACTCAAGTAATGAACAAGTAATCACAGATCAAACTGCGCTCGAGCGTTATTTTTTATAAGGGGCTAAATGTTCTAAAAAAATAAGTAATTATTTCGTTTTGTGTTTGTGTTGGTCTTGTCCTGATATAATATATTAAAGAAGTAGATATTAAAAGGTTTCGTATATATTTGCATATGTTAGGTCGCGAAGAGACTCCGGTTAAAGATATATCAGAGAAGTTCCCGCCCAAAGCTGAGTTCAGATGCATGCTAGACACGATTGTCGATGAAGGTAAGTTACACGGCGGTTCTCAAATGGATACACTTTTTGTAGGTATATAAGCGATAGAAAGAGAAACAATCGCGGTGTCATAAATGGCAAAGGAGATATCTGCATCCCTCTCACACACTATAAGAATATAGCTATCTCTTTCCAATGATTGTTTCTTCCAGTCCAAAGTCCAATCTGTATCCATTTGAAGATTGTCGACTGTACCAGTTAATTGGCAAAAATTAGTTTTTTTTATTAACACAATGATTTAACTTATCTTTTTGATTTTTTTTTTTGTAATTTTATAAAAATACATCAAATCGTGGGTAAAAGTTTAACTCATCGTTGGTTTTTATAGCTAGAAAAGTGTGTTCCGCGGAACTCTAGGGCTAAAATACTGCAAAAAATACCTACCAAAGGGAGATCATAAGGTTACATCTAAATATTCCAACTAAATATCACATTGCAATATGATTATTCATAAATATATATAAAGCAGTTTTTTATAACTATATTAAGCCTTTTTCCTTCGCCAAAAAAGTTTGAGAACCGCTGAGCTAGACTGATATACCCATATTCTTAGATTATTATTCCACCAAATATTTTGGGTTTAGTTTGGGTAAGATTGTGAGGGTAGTTGTAAACTTAGTAAGAACATAATGGAGGCGACTGTTGCTTCAGACGGGCTAATGTGATGTATTTTTCAGCTGTGATGACGTCACGTGCGAGGAAATCGGATTTGTCCCACTTGTACAATGAACTGAACACAACGCTCAAAGAAAAGTTTGAAATTCAAATGGATTGTAAATCCATTCTCGAGCGATGTAAGTTACTTGATTCGCCTCAGTGCTGCTCAAATTGATTCTAATAGTAATCCCTTACTAATATTATAAATGTGAATGTGAGTGGGCTGTGCGTTGATAGATCACTAAGTCAGTCAGTCAGTCAGTCACCTTTGAGTTTTATATATATAGATGTGAGTTTGTTTGTTACGTTTTCATGCAACAACTACTTAACCGATCATCATGAAACTTTGTACACATATTTTTGGAGGTATAATAACATAGGATATTTTTTATTAAAAAAATATATTATTATTTTTTATTATAGTTTCCAATTGACTATAGTTTTAGCTGACGGAAATACTTATATAGTCTACAAAAATGTCCTAGATTAGATCTTTTTAAATTGTTAGAATTCAAAATTATTTATTTTTGTCACAGTGAAGTTTATTTTAACATTTGTTGTTGTAATTCAATAATTCATATTTTAAGTGTTTGAAACATCATTGTATGTAGTAATTTTTAAAAATTGATAATCCCAGCCAAGCAAGAAAATATAGCTATCATATTGATTCGTTTTTATTGAAATGATCTCTGATACTTATTTAATGACTTAAATGCGAGCGAAGCCGCGAGTAAAAGCTAGTATTTAATAAATTAAGACAACATAAATATAATGTTGTCTTAATTGGACATATTCTTTACTCGGCCCATATAATATAGTATAGTAGTTTTCTTTAAAATTTAAATATAGCTTTATTCCCAATTCGACCTATTCCTAACTCGGCCCATATACTGTCCCAGGTGTCGACATAGCCCTCGACGAACTGCCGCCGCAGCCCAAGGAGCATGATTATCACTTTTACATGAAGAAGGAGTACATCGACGCCATGGATAGGAGTGCGAGACACGAATGCAGACAGTTATGTAAGTTGTGTTCCACCCTGGCTCTGACCTGTAAGGTACCTAATCAAATCTAAAAAACTTAGTTATCTAGGTACTCACTACAATACTTAATATCCGTAAGAAAGTTTACAATCGACACAAAAAGAATTAACTGGAGTAAGACCGCGGGTATAGTTTGCTAGTTACATATTATTTTAGACTGCTGCCCCACCCTGAGCCCATGGCTGGCTACGCCCATGGTTGTGTTGGTAATAATTTATAAAAAAAATAAGTTAGTCCATGGTTGTGCATGTACGTTGTTTTTGTGTGTTCACCCTAGACAAACTAATGCGTTCATGTTTGGGTAGTATATTTATTTTATTGGGAATGACTAAACCAAATATTAATACTACTGCTTGAGATTGGAATATAAAGATACCGTTTGCCCTAACTCGTCCGATGACCCAGGTCCCAAAGATCTGCCATCCGAGTTGAGAAGAAAGGCGGAGGAGGCTGGCAGGCTGGACTACAGCACTTTACCAACCTGCACTTGCAACACGTTGACTGAATACCAGATGAACATTATCGAAACGAGTGAGTTATTTGCTAATTGTACTAGAATATTACCAAAACTAGCATCACTGGTACACAAACGGGTATTGTACAAATTTCTATTTCTAAATCATTAGAAAGGGATAACCATATTCTTATTGGCGAGTTTCTTGTGGTCTTCTTCTCGTCATACGCCTTTCCGAAGCCATTGTAGAGTCTGACGATGAGCAAGCGCACGCCTTTAGTGCCTATGCTAATTGTGTGTAAATGCAGATATCTCGTTTCCCTTTCTATCGCTTATATACCTACAAAAAGTGTATCCATTTGCAATTCTGCATGTGTACATAGGTGAGCTATTGTGGATTTTATGAACGTCGCTAATAAACGATTGTATTTTATAGTTAAAAACAACAGAGAGACGATGTTGCCATCCGAATTGAGAATTTTGGAAGAAATATTGAAATGCAAGTGCGACATAGGACCGGCGCCGACCCCCGCCTCCACCAGCGAAGGTAACATGGGCTATAGTAACTGTTCACTGTTGCAAGCCGGTGGTTCAGCACCGTCGTCTTCCAGGGTTCTGCGCCTTCGATGATGAGAAGACGCTGACCAATGAGGACTTCGCGCTGACGCAGGGAGCCGAGGAACACACGGAGAGGACTTTCACAACGGACTGAATTCTCTATTTAAAAATTTGTAATACATTTATTTTGGGATGAAAATTGACTTGTTTTATTTATTCATAGTAAAATTACACTAATTACAATTAAATTGGCGTCAAATAATTGTGAGAAAAGCACAATAAGCTTTAGACATGTTTGTCTAAATTTAGTATTCAGTTTAGTTAAAAACTCATTTCGTAATTTCAATTTAGTTTGTGCATTGGCTCTTTAACATGCTGGATGCTGGATATTTCCGAGACGAATGGACATAAGACTAGGAAATACTAGATGTGTAATAAATAATAATAAAGCACATTAAAATGAATTGAAAATATAATTATCACAATGCAATAACAAAACAAACAAAAGGAGAAGAATGACAAGAAAGATAACAGTGACATAAAGACAGCACTGTCTTAAATCTAATAGTTTTACCAACGAAGTGAACGAACATGCTTTTCCCTACCGTACTTATATACTATTCTAAATGCTACTATCATTCCTTCATTCAATCTCCTGGGAAGGAATTCTTATTGTTTTATCTTATATTACACCATTTTCATTAAACTTCAATCTATATATATAAAACTCAAAGATGACTGATTTAGTGATCTATCAACGCACAGCCCAAACCACTGGACGGATCGGGCTGAAATTTGGCATGCAGGTAGATGTTATGACGTAGGCATCCGCTAAGAAAGGATTTTGATCAATTCCACCCCTAAGGGGATAAAATAGGGGATGAAAGTTTGTATAAATCTTATTAGATTTTCGACTGATTGAACTGATATTAAAAATTGACAGATATGTGGTTAATAACTGGAGCAAGTTTTCAATTATGACCCACGACAGGAATGGTGATAACTACTTAACACACGTTAAACAAAAGAAAAGCCACACAAACTAAACCCAATTAATAATAATACTTCTTAACGCGAGCGAAGCCGCGGGCAACAGCTAGTGTCTTATATAATTCACGACCAATTACGAGTCTTGTGTCTCTTTATTTAATTTAATAACACCTTCAACTGCTGATGCAACTAGAATGTGTGTACATGAACTTTGAAAGAAGCTTGTTTAAAAAAAATGTACTACACAATTTTGACTTACATCACCAAACTGGAATACTTTTAGAAAAACAAAAATTGCTCATAATTTTTTAACTATGAGTTAAATATTTTTTGCTAATAGGGCGTGACCCCTTCTGTCTCCAGTGTTCGTTTGATCTACTACTTACGGGACATCCTGTATATGTTATTAGCGTTAGAATATATTTTATTATTATTTCAATGTATATCTTTAATTTAAAATTCTAATTAGAAAAAGGTTAAATAAATAAAACAAATGAATTATTAGTATTCGTGTATATTTATTAGTAATAAAAGTGTTTTTAAATATAAAAGCTTGCAAATGAACGCAGCACTTAATATGGCAACAGCTCGTCACTGCTGGATGCTGAAGCCAGCAGCAGTATTATTGGAGCTTCATAAACTGCTTGAAATGATAACTATATTCATATATCCACAAATATTGGTTCCGAGCGGGAATGGAACCCGAAATGCCCCTTGAAATTAATTCGTAAAACTTGTTCAATTCTTTTAAGCAGTCCCTTGCCCCAGATATTATTTTTAACTAAAAATGATAATTAGACCGTATTTTGTTTAACCTAAAATTAAATTACAGTAAATCGTTGATAGAAAAAATGCTTTGACAAAAGAAGTCAAAATATATTAGAACATTACACATATTATTAATTCTTTCTTAAAAAAAACAACGCCATCTAGTGAGCACCATTAGAATTAATCACTTTTATTGATCACCACTAGATGGCGCTAATTACAGCAAAACAAGCTATTTTATAGAAATCAATATATCTTTACAACATAATGATGTTGTATTTCTTCAAATGTAACTCTCAAAAATGGCTGATGGTAATGTACTTTAAAAATTGATATTTATACTTTTTCTAATTGTTTACGAAAGATTCAGACATGAGATGCAAACTAAATAGAGACCACAACGAATAGCGATCATATTATTTCAGACATTTAAAATCAATTCTAAAATATTATACGCATAAGCTAAATATAGGCGTTGTAAAAATGACTAGTTCAAAATATCCACTCATAGATGTCGCTGTCTGAAATGCAACACACAACCCATATAAATATACAAAAAAATGTATAAACAGAAATCATAATTGTTGTTGGCTTTCTTATGTTCATATCTAAAATATACATTTTACTATTTTGAAAACTAAATTGTATGTCAAGAAGCGTGATCAAAGTTTATTGGTATCTTTTTTTATTTCTCAACTTTAATATTTTTTAATTTACAACAATTTTAAAATGTCCCGAAGTTTAACATAAAACGTTGTCATATTAGCGACCACTACAAGCTTGCAAAGTGTAAATTCACAACTTTTTATTTTTATAAATAATGAGTTTTAAGCAAATATCCAATTTATTACATCTGATAACAGTTTAAATACTCAATGGGACATGAGTTAGTACTGTTTTTAATACCAAAAAAAATACCAAAACAGACCTCAATTGCGTCTCCAAGTCATTCTGAACATATGATTAATTTTTAAAACAATAACATTTCTCCATAGCAAGAGTTGATTCCTGACAGCATTCTAGTCTAATGTCAGACGGTTCATTATTATTGATCGACTGACATTTCCCAAAGATCAACAAGTAGATAAATAAAAAAAATTGTGGTCTTTTGACTGCCTTACTAAGCAGTGAGTTCCTTATATATGAAGTATACATGAAGTGAGTTCCTTATGTAGTAATTCCAAAATTGAATAACTAAAAGGAGTAGAATAAACAAAAATATAAAACAAATTGTATGCTATGTCAAAAACAGCCCCCACTATGCCAACACATGTACAAAGATATGTCTGAACTTCTCAAATATGATTATGTTATCTTAAAAGCAGTTTTAATTGCGATATAAGTTGATATGTGACAATTAGCAACATCGGCCATTTGGCGTGATCTCCATTCTCCGCAGCATTGCACGCGTCTGCGTCATTGCAGCTTTGCAGACAGCCGTGCACATATCTGAAATGACAAACGTAGGTTGCAATTAGCTCAGTTTCATTAGTCATTAACACTAGAACTACCAACCGGTTTCAAAAATTCTTCACAAGACTTTTATGTAAAACCTTACTCGTTATTTTTTTGTAAACGATTCTATTTTTTACAATTCTACAATAAATTTATTGAATTATATTTAATACTTTGTAAGCACACGTCATCCGGTCATTTTGGCCGGTTGGTAAAAATAGGGGCTTGGCTTTAGTTGAGGACCCCAAAACTGTACGAATAACGAAAAGGTTAGGTCAGAGTTAGCTCTGTATTAGTAGACGGCCGTCGTAGCCCGTTATAAACTTGTCTTTTTTAAAAAAATTGGCACAATTTAGAAAAAAAATTATACATTTTCACATTTAGTAAATCCTGGGGTCCTCAAGTAAAGCGTAACCAAAATAGGTATTAATAAAACAGCTGGTAGTTCTAGTGTTAACTTGGTCAATTAGCTTTCAATATATCTTAGAAGTACAAGATCCTCTGATGGTAACATGCAAGAGGGCGGGTGTTATACCGAGTGATTCAGTGGAACATTTGCTAATAATTATTATTAAAGGTTGCTATTATAACATTTCATATCAAACTTAATTTGTTTTGAATTTACAAGACTTCAAAGATATCCCGCGTCCTAACGTAAGTCATGGACACCGGGAGTTAGTTTGAAGTATTTACTTTAAATTCTTTTCCGTTTTGTCTGATCAGTATAATTCAATTCTAAGACTCTTCATTACTTACTACAGCATATGATTTAAACACGAAAATAACTCGAGTTATATACATACTAGCTTTTACCCGCGGCTTCGCTCGCATTTAAGTCATTAAACAAGTATCAGAGATCATTTCAATAGAACTATACTCAATATTTTACTATTGGTGATGAACAAGTGGACTGTATATGGAATAATGAAAATAGGTAAATAGATGACAAAATGCACTCAAGTCGCGGAGAAAGAAAAAGGGCGACTCACCGCTCGCGCGTGTAATTAGTCACTAGATGGTCCCACGGCGTCCTCCTTTTACGTTGAGTATTTTAAAACTTCCTTTACTGTGATTGGCGCGGGGTGCGGGAGAGGAGAGGACAGCGGGGAGCGGGAGAGGAAAATTTAAAGTGCAACGCGAACAACTATTATATATTGGAAACATATATATATATATATATTGGGACAGTCTTGAATGGGGGATCTTTTATTTAATTTCGTAATAAATACTTTACTCAAGGTATCTTTGCTTATGTAACTCCCATAAAGAGTCTCTAAATTATAAAGCAATATATAAAGAGTCAACATCTCACCTGTCGTTGTAATAAAATCGGCCGCAATGGGACATTCTTATAATCTCTGTGTCCGTGGTCGCCGTCCCCGAGTCCAGGCCACAGCCGCGGACTGTGATGGATTCGCCCGTGTCATCTGGATCATGTTACTTTGAATACATACCCGATACATCTACGTCTTTTTATTTCATTAATAATGTCATATATGTTATAATTTACTTTGAGAACCTCTGCATGGCACACTAGCATGTAAGAGATCGTCATTTTTTAAATTGTCAACTGTCTAAAATTCAAACGATGTTCTAATTTCAAATTATGAATTTAAACATATTTGAAATTCGAACATCGTTTGAATTTGACCGTTTGTTGATGTACAAACTATAGTTCTCTAATTACTTTCATATCGATTATTAATTATTGATATTACAGCTACTACAGACAATGAACAATTACAAAGTAGATATACTGAAAACATCACTCACCGAAGAAGCCAGCAATTTTAATACAAGAGGTCGCCGGAAACAACCCGTCCCTCCCCTTGCGCCCCCCCATGCACGGCGACTCCAGTAAGTCCAAAGAGTGGTTGTTGTGGAAGGGATCGTCGCAGGGCGGGAACTTGCCATTCATGGACACGCATTTGAAGCAATCTATGCCGGACACTGGAAAGTTCAATCACTTTAAAATAGCATGGTATCTATTTTGTATAGAATTAATAAAACTTCGTATTTGTAACTACTTCAATAGCTTGCCCCAGCCTGGCTCTGACCTGTGAGGTACCTAATCAAACCTAAAAAAACTTAATTAATTTAGGTACTAACTACAATATTTAATATCCGTAAGAAAGTTCACACTCGACATACAAAAGATTAACCGGGGTATAGTTTGCTAGTTACATATTATTTTAAACTGCTGCTCCACCCTGAGCCTATGGTTACAACACAACTGACATAGACAATCAATAAAAAGTCATAAACAATATTTATTTATTAATTGGGTCCACAAACAGGACTCTACAATTAGACTAGGAATTAACATCGCACTAAGAATTATAACAATCCAATTGTAGGCCCTTTGCACAGTGAACACAGCATGCACTAACATTACAAAACCATTTACAATTAAAGCAAAAAAATAAATAAAAATATAATCATTCATTAATTAAATCAAAATAACAATCAAATCAAATAAAAAAAATATATACAACAAAGTGAAATGAAATTAGTTTATTTATCAGTATAAAGACAAGACAGTTAAAGACATGCGCTTGCTCATCGTCAGACTCTACAATGGCTTCGGAGACTACAAGAAACTCGTCAATCATAGCCTAGAACAGTGGTCGGCAATGTGCGGCTCTGGCCCAAATATCCACGGAGCAAGCACATTATTTATTAAGTATGAAATTTAGTTTTATTTAGTGTAATAAAAGTTTACTAAACAAGCAGATTTGGCACCAAATTTTTTTTTAAATTGTTGATTTGCTCATATTTGGCTGCTTGGCTAATAAATTTGCCGACCAGTGGCTTAGAAGGCATGCTTCTTCATTGACTAAGAGAATAGTAAATTTAAAACACAAATAAAACAATTTGTGACGTTCATCTGTCATTCCTTTTTACAAGAATGACAGAACGTCCTAAACCATTTTCTTTATTCTGATTGCCAGTAGCATAGCTGGGTAACCAAAGGCCCGAGGGCAAAAAATAAACCAGGACCCCAACTAAACTAAGAATACAGGGAAGTTACCCGCAAGTTTCAAACAATACGTTCGAGACTTGTTGGGAATTGTCCCTGTATTTATTAACACGCTTTTTAATTAATTATTAACAGGCTTTTTTTATTAGCTAGGGTTGTATGTATGTATGTATGTAACGGAATCTTTGAGCATAATTTTCACCAATTTCCAGAAGTCTGATTAATTTGAATCTTTGCATACGTATTAAGGATCGATGACAATGCTATAATTTAATAACAGTTTCCCGTTATCCTTATTAGGACCACCAGGATTTATAAATTCTTTTATAGATCCTGTGTAGTGTAGTAAAAGAGATAAAGCTAGCGCGCGTGTTTTTTTAGTTTTTTAAACTATTTAATTATTTAAATAAGTCGCGTTCCTGGAATCTGGTTTATTTATATTCCGAATGTGGGAGAAATTTTCACTAGTTCAATTTATAGTTAGCACTGCCCCGTCTAGCCCCTTAGTAGTTCCGCCACTGCTGACTGCTCAATAAGCACGATGGGGCAGAGATGTCTTGACAGACGAAAACCCCAATCGAAAGCTGATTACTTACCAATTGGTATCAGCGATAAAAAGGTCATAACAATGATGGCTGCTATGGCTGCGGCCTTCCATTTATTCATTTTGTGCACTGAAACAAACAACTCAGAGTGGAGTTCAATCTATTAATTACTAATAAAGTGACTCTCAAACTTTCTTTTACTCGACACAAAGGAAAAGATAAGTGCCAATCATTTTGAAAATAATATGTACACACGGCGATCTTCAAATGGATACAGTTTTTGTAAGTATATAACCGATAGAGTGTCGTGAACAACAAAGGAGATATCTGCATCCCTTTCACACACGATAACAATTAACAATATAGATAATGATTGTTTCTTCCAGTCCAAAGTCCAATCTGTATCCATTTGAAGATTGTAGAAGGACTACTATTATACAAACTAAATGAGGTTATTGAATGTGGGTGGAGGTTATTTTCCTTCATCGACCTAATGTAGCGGGAATTAGAAGCAAAATAATTTCCTTTAATATGGATTTCCGCAAAGTAACGCCTGAAACAATTAATTATAAGAACTAATATGTTAAAGTTTGTATGTAAACATGGTGTAGGATGCAGCCACGACTGGGGCCGAACTGTGAACAAGCACTGAAACAATTTGTGATATATTTTTAGATACAAGGTTATCTATCCGAACCAAAATCAATAGAGAAGGTATTTCTATCATAAACATAAATACTAGAGATGTTCTGACTTCTGACTAGTCGGTCACTAGTCGGTAAAAAGCGCCGACTATCCGGCTTCTTACTTTGTGTCTATTTCTCAATAAAATGTATGTGTTACTTCCTTGTAAAGAAAACATATTGATGACATTTATCAAACAAAATTAGTATCTTAATTAAAAAACAAATTAACATAATATTTAATGACATATATTGCAATACTGCGTGATGATATTTGAAACTATCGTCAAACTAGTGAGCTGTAAAACTCATAAAACTTTCTTTGTTATGTATATTTGTCCACATGTCAGTAGTGACTGAAATTGCAGCGAATCAGCTGTAAACGAAGCGTCGCGGGAATCCCCTAAACCGTAGTCGGCTTATTTACAACCGACTAATCGGCTAGTCGGCCAAAGTCATAATCGGCACATCTCTAATAAATACTAAAATAATTTCGAATCATTTGTTGTGAAATATTTGATTATTCTAGTTCTTTTTTTAACATGAGGGTTTACGTGGGTATTTAAACTTAGTCATTTCTTGTTGGGTTGTTGTCCAAATACTGAACATTAGTAAAAATTGTCATTAACACTAGATTTACCAGCTTAAATATACCTATTTCTACCAAAACCAAAAAAGTATATATTTCTTTATTTATTATTTATTTTATTTATAAAGCCTACCTACAAAATTACATTAAAACTACATATTATAAAAAGGACTACTATTATATAAACTAAATGAAATTTCAATTATAGGATAGGACGGCATGCTCGAGCTGATAAAGGGATAGATACTACACTTCGAAATAAAATTACAAAAATACATAAAAATTAAAAAAAAAAACAAGAACCAATTAGATGTAAGGAAGAGGGGAGAAAAAAGAAAAAGAAAAAAACAAATGTTGTTACAAATATATAAAATAAAATAAAATATAAAATTCATAAAACTAATTCTTCTGTTATAAATTAAAGAAGATTAGAAGGATTGAAGAAAATGTTAGATGCAGTAGGAATTTTAATTTGATCTTGCAAGATCAGTCATTTTTTTAACGGAAGAAATTAAGTTTTGTATTTCACAATTAAAATACTAATCTATACTAATATTATAAAGAGGAAATATTTGTTTTTTGTAACATTACTGTAATTTATATATCCTATATTAATCAGTGGTGATGTAGTATTGAAATTTCCTAATCGGTCCAGTAGTTTGGGAGCCTATTCAATACATACAAACCAACAATCAAATGTTCATATCAAATCTTTATATTTAGTTGCTTTTTGTCATGAGGGTTTGCGTGTGAATTAAAATTTAGTAATCTTTTATTGGGTTTTTGTTCAAATATTCGACATTGGCAGAATTGTCTTCATTAGACATCTGGGGCCATTAATAAGGAAGAAGAAGAAGATACATACATTACGTTTGTTATAAAGTAAATAAAAATGAAACAAACAGCTGTTTCATCGCTCACACCAAAAGTCCATACCTTTTTTACGTCTGTTCCACTAAACACGATCTATGCTCCACATAAAATAAATAATCCGACCTAATTACACCAAATCGATACCACTGATGTAATATATTATTACAAAATCAATCAAAATTGTATTTATTAACTTAACTAACAATGATTAATCAACAAAATAATTCGTTTAAAATATAAATAGGCCTGAAATACTTTGATGATGTGTAAAAGTGGACGAACACACGACCGGCACGCTTTGTGGGAATTATCGACTATTTCAGACTGAAATTCATGGAATGTACTGTAAATTGAAGGATTCAGAGTTGCCATTCGAAAAATTATTTTATTTTTAACACGTGCGTTAACATACGTATTGTAAAAAAATGTAAAAGTACCCACCGGCAATTTGTATTGATTTTATAAATATTTCTTCTGTATTATTATAATTGTTCTTAAAAACGCCTAGTTTTTTGGCAGTATTATCTTCATTAGACATCTGAGGTCATTTAATAAAGGAAAAAAACCTATTATTGAAATTTAGCAAAAAGCTAATAAAGGAAATTATTTTGCTAAGTCGTTGAGGCGAAGCCGAAGCGACCACACGTATCCTGATGATGCCACGTAAAGTGGCGAAACGCGTCGAGACAAGTCATTGCATGTTGGCGGAGGTTATTTTTCCTTCGTCGACCTAATGTAGCGGGAATTATAAGCAAAATAATTTCCTTTAATATGGATTTCCGCAAAGTAACGCTTGAAAACAATACAATAATGAAATATACAAATAGAAAATTAAAAGAAGAGAAGATATAAAAATAGCAGTTTTATTGCCCATACCAATGTCCAAATCTGTAGTATATATCTCCGAGACATTGGATATATAAGTATATGCAATACATATGGCTGTCGTGTTTGAAGATGTATCATTGAATGCTTCTGTATTTCCTATATTATTGTTTTGCGTTCTATATTAAGTTCATTGTCCTATTGATTTTTATCATCCGAGATCAGAGGATTGTTAAGTGATGTCAGTTTGGATTATAAAAAGTGGAATAAAACCTTTTTAAAAATCATTACTACTATATCCTATTTCCAACATATATTCAGCACCCACTCCACTTGTCTGACGACTTGATGGGATAACAAAAAGAAACAACGAAACAAAATATGGATATAATTTTCATAAAGTTGAACAAATAAATTTACTAACATTCACAACCAACTTATACTTCTCTAAATTAATGACTATATAAGGCTCGAATAACTTAAATAATGAATCTTCACTTATAGTCGTATTATTAACATAAATATTATTAATGACAATAACAAAATATTCATCTGTGTGCAAATTAATGGAATCCAAAACATGACAGCCATATTGGATGGAACAATTTCGAATTCGGAACATTCTGAATTCAACATTTGGAATAACAAAATTTGAATTTTCCGCCAAAAACCTCTCGTGTTGCCAGACGGAAATATTAGATTGTTGTTTTTTTAATAAGGCATCGAGTCTGGAAAGCAATCCACCTTTTTTATATTTAATTTTTTCCTTTTTGTTTCTTTCCGCAATTATTTGATTTGATATTGTTTCGAGGGAACTTTTGGATATTGTTTGAGTTAATGATGCAATGTCTGCACTCGATTCAGTTGACGTCTTCGGACTCACTGACTCATCTATGAGTGGAAAATTACTCTGTGAATGGAAATGACTCCAAAGGAATGATTCCACATCCTCAAATGCACCTCTTTCATCTGATATACTTTTATCTTTATTTGAACGTGGAATATCAGCCACCATTTTTAATTTCCCTTCAGTATTGCACATTTCTGAATTGTTACTACAGCTTGCTTCAAAAATATCTTCACTTAAACGTTCCAATGCAACATTTTCTCTCACAATATCAAACTTTGTTTTGATATTCTGCTTAGAGTCACATACTTCTAAATTATTATTATAATTTTCCTTATAAATACCTTCATCTTCTATTTTTATCTTCTTTACAGGAGTTTTATCAGTTTCTCTATCTTCATATTGAAGATTTTTTACACATTTCCAGATATTTCTTCCAGTTATCGGACTAGACTTGATGCTTAGTATTGGTGATCTAATTCCTGATTTTACGTTGTCCAATGCTGTTTTAGTTGGTTTGACACCACTTTTTGGAACTAATATAGGACTTCTCTGCAATACATCATGTGTAGAGTTTGGTTTCTTCCTGTCTTTGATAGGTAATATTGATGAACTGGATGGGAAGCCAATAGTGTTCCTTTTAGCTTTTTTTTCTGTTTTGCTAAGCAATATAGGAGATTTTGAAGCAGAAATATTATTTTTGCCATGTTTACTATCGTCTACAATACTTATTTCCAAGTTAGACACGTTTTTCAAAGATTTATATCGTTTTCTCCTAGAAACCGTGATTTTGTTACTTATCTTGGAAACCCTGCGCTGCTTTCTAGCAACGTCCACTTCATCGTCGCTTGATGACCAATTTATTTCGTTTTCATTCTCCTGAGCGTTTAGAATATTGAATTTATCACTAAATTTATATTTTTCGCCGCCTTTTGGCATCCTCCCAGCGAGCTATCACAATTCACAACTTTGTAAACAAAACCAAATGTCAAATTTTTAATTGTAAATTTTTTTTGTGTAGAATTAATGTAATTAAAAATAATACATTATTGTAAACTGTACAATCTTAATCATTGTTTATTTGTATTTTATTTGTTTAATATCAAATCAATATTTTCACTATAGTCTATGGTCTATGTAAACCTAGAGTCTTGGAAACGCCATTATAAAAAAGAAACCCAATGTTGTTTGTTATTTTATTTTTTTGTTGGTAGCACTTGTTAGTGCGGCGCGTGTTTTTCGGCTAACTTCACTTTGTATCGTTTTGTCCAAAACAAATACGTGCGTCGAATCACTCGTCCTCATTTTGTGAATTTCCAACAAAAATATAGACCGAGGATCGTAACCGATTCTCACAATTAGACAATTATAATCGTATTTGTGTTATAATCGTCGCATTTATCGTTATGGAAGTTGAAAACGTTTCCATAAACGAAAACGTGGCTGACGAGTCCGAAAAGCCGGCGAACACCGACGGTGCAGGCGACGCGGCTGCTTCCAACGCAGACCGCCTGAAACGCAAACACAAGAAATATGTCCGCACGAACAGCAAGGAGGCTGTGAAAGAAGTTAGTCAGCTTCCCAAATACAGAAGCTGGAAGAATTGCCGCCGTTCGAGGAACGGTCACGGGAGAGGGTTACCTAAAAAAGGTAGATATGAACACGAGACGGTTTAAAAATAGCTTTTTTTGATTATAAATAGCATTTTAAATGTCTCGCATTGAAGAACAGTGTGTTTTTCGCATTATTTTCTATTGAAATCGTTAAAATGTCTACTGGGCATGCGTTGTTTTGTTTTGGGAGTGAATCAAGGTCACCGCGTACGGCGTAATAAAGTTTTAAGTTGATTGACTTATTACATAACTATTGTAAATAAACAACTTTCGAAAACGCACGTTTGGCTTTTGTATTGGTTTTGGAGCGAGCTGTCTCCGCTTGTTTTTTTTATTAAAAGAATCCGATCTCTTGGAGACAATTCTGCCAACATTAAGTATTTATTCGGATGCATCTATGCGCGCGGACGCCTGTGTGCTAACTAACTTTTAAACAAAAACGGGAAACTAATATTTAATTTTAATGAAGTTTATTATCGCTGCGTAAATAATTTAAGAATGAATCATAAATTATTATAACTGTATATATAATTATATATATTTCATTTTTAAATACGGTTTACGATGTTTCTTTCTTTATGGTCAACTATTTAAGTTATTGGTTCCCAAACTGAGGTTCGTATCATACTACTGATGATATAATTTAGATTGTATGCCAGGGGTGGCCAAACTCCTTGATTGTCATCTTTCAAAATTTGAAATTTTTCACGAGTTGCAATTAAATACGTCTTTTCTATTTGTTGTCAGTAATTTGAAAGACATTTTGAAACACATACACAAACTAGCTGTTGCCCGCGGCTTCGCTCCCGTTAAGAAGTATTATTATTAATTAGGTATAGTTTTTGCGGCTTTATTTTTGTTTAGCGTGTGTAAAAACGTCTTCATCACAGTAACTCCAATCTTTAATTTCAGTTCAATCAGTCGAAAATCTAATAAGATTTATACAAATTTTCATCCCCTATTTTATCCCCTTGGGGACAGAATTGATCAAAATCCTTTCTTAGCGGATGCCTACGTCATAATATCTACCTGCATGCCAAATTTCAGCCCTATATAGATATAGCACAAAAATAAAAAGGGAACTCGGGTGCATTTACCGAGAGCCACAGCTTGGCCTCCCTGGTATATAACATAGTACATAGACTACTAAAATAAAACATAATCGTTTAATTTATAATTTCTAAAGGAAAGCTGTTGGCACCAGCTTGTATGGATCCTCTCATTGTTAGGTGGGGCTGGGGGCAAAGGCGTGTGGGGAGCACCGGGCTCGGAGCTGCTGGAAGAGTATGTGGAGGACAGGAATGATCCTAACTATGACTCGGAGGCCGTCACCAACGGTGATGTGGTCTTTGAGCAAGTTATCGTTGATGCAGACCCGGATGAGGTTCTGGTGAGTGTGGCTTCTTCTTTCTGCTGCTCATTGAATGCTGGGTGTCTTTTAATGTAGTTAATAGTTAAATACTCTCAGAAAAGTTTATTTATTTAATTTTAAGGAAAACATACAAATCTTAAAGGAAATTATTTAAAATTATTTAGCTTATAATTCCCGCTACATTAGGTTGATGCCACTTCACGTGGCATCAACAGGATACGCGTCGAGACAAGTTATTGAATGTTGGTGGAGGTTATTTTCCTTCTACAACCTAATGTAACGGGAATTATAAGCAAAATAATTTCCTTTAATATGGATTTCCGCAAAGTAACGCCTTTAAACAATTAATTACAATACTTAAATCTAATAACAATATTTCTGAACATAAATAAATAAAGTTTTCACTAAATAATAATAATGCAAGCATATTTATGAGATAGATAAATTCATAACAATCAGGATCACAAAATATATATACTATATATCAGCGGTTCTCAAACTTTTATGGCGAAGGAAAAAGCCTTAATATAATTATAAAAAAGTGTGTTCCGCGGAACCCTAGGACTAAAATACTGCAAAAAATACCTACCAAAGGGAGATTATAAGGTTACATCTAAATATTCCAACTAAATATTACATTGCAATATGATTATTCATAAATACATATAAATCTGTTTTTTATAATTATATTAAGGCTTTTTCGTTCGCCCAAAAAAGTTTGAGAACCACTGGCCTATAGTGTCAATGCTAAGAAATTATTTTCAATTCATGTCGTGTGTCGTTCTTGCAAACAGTAAATTATAATGACCCAGTTCTGTTGTTGAACTTATCAGCGTAAAGTGTTGAAAATTGCTGATAACACTTTTGTTCATTGCATTTTTTATGTTTCGTATTTAAATTATTTATATGATTATATCTAATATTGGATTGAAATAGCGAATTTCTTATAATTCAAATATATGCAGCCCAGCTACTACTTAGAATCAGACAGGCTCCATCGCATCACATTTTTAAAAATCTTCCGACCAAACATTTTATGACAAAACAAAATATCTCTTAATTCTACTATTTATTTAATTGACTTCATAAATATGTATGAATTGTGTATATTTAGTTATTATTTTTTTTTCATTGCACCAAATATCACCGCTCACATCGACAAAGGTTAGCTGGTAGATAATGCTAACGGCATTAAGCTCGCCTATGTGATTTTTTTTATGCAATAAATAATTTATTTATTAGTTTAAAAAACAATCTCAATTTGCATTACATTGCTCCTTTTCTTAAAAGTTAGAATCCATTGATGCTTGTACTTGTAGCATTTTTTTAATAAGAGTTAATTTTCGAATGTTTTGCAGATGTTGATGTATAGTGATGTCAAATACATGCATGTTATTATAACTTTTGATTGGGAAGTTGTTATCTGTGCCTGTTTCAGCTGAAATCGGAGCCTGTAATCCTGGAGTACTTCGAGCATGGAGACACGGAAGCTGCTGCTGAAGAGTTCATGGAGTTTGTCACGCCTAAGAGATCATATTTGGTGAGTGCTCCGTTCATCACATGATCAAATGCATAGTTTACGATTCTATAAAGCACATACAGACAAACATTATATATTATATCTCATTATAATGTGATGCAGGTGTGCGTGAAGATCGTGGATGTTGCGTTCAACCACAGGCCCTCTCACTGCGAGATGGCGTCTGTGCTCATTTCCGATCTCTACGGGCGCGTGTTCTCCGCTAACGACATTGGCTTCGGTGAGTGACCGCTGCAACTGATGCAACTGACTTGGAACAATTGGTGGTACAGCCGGACCTGGATAAGCGAGAATAATGGTCACTTTTAATCCCAAATACCTCTATGAGTTTCTTACTCCAGACCAGTGTTTCCCAACCTTTTTTGTGTCACGCCCTCCCTATGTAACCAAACACGCAGTTGATATTTTGGATTTGTCAAGCGAAATTATACCTAATAATTATTTAAGAATTTGCTTTTTTCATTAAATTTGGCACCGAAATCTAGCATTGGGAAACACTGCTCCAGACCTCTGTAGGCGATATTAACAATAATATTTGAATGGAAATCTCAAAACTCGCAAGTCTACTCAAGCGCCATGTTCCTGGACTTTTGTTAACCTCTATAAGTGAGAGTGACTACCAAACCTTCGTTAGTGAGAAACCTCTATTCGGGTCCCTTGAATTCTTGCTTATCCAGGTTCCATTGTATTATCACTAACCAACAGGCGTGTGGACAGTATTAAAAAAATGATGAAATAATGATTTTAGTGGGAAAACATGTTAAAAGTATTGCAATGAATTACTCAATTTTGTAAATTAAATTGAGATTATTAAGATTTTCAATAAAATAAAAGTATAAAATATTGCAATCGGCCATGTTTATTGAAACACCAATCAGAGCGAGTGACGTCACATGACAGCTATGAGCGTTTTCCCGCGTAATTTAAAACCGATATTAAAAACGCAATATTTAAGTAATATAGTTAGTTTATTACTGAAATATTGTGTTTTTGGGTAATATTAGACGCGTACCTGCATTATAGAAGGCAATTTCAAAATCTGTCCACATGCCTATTGTCATAGTAGTGATTGATAGCTCTAAGTTGGTCCTTATGATTGGGTGTTATTCCAGCGTTCGAGCAGCTGCTGGAGAAACTGCCGGACCTGGTGCTGGACACCCCGGATGCATCTTCGTTGCTGTCCAACTTCATAGCCCGCTGTGTGGCCGATGACTGTCTGCCGCCTAAGTTCATTCACGACCAAGCGAAAACTAACCTTAATAAATATGCCAGGTATGTTGTTTAAACTAGAGATATTTATGTTTAGTGTTGTTATGAAATATATTCAGTATATTTGCTCCGAGGCGACGAACTAAAAAGAATGTACAGTAATGCCCCGCTTTACGCGAGGGATACGTTCCGGAAAAAAATCGCGTTAACTGAAATTCGCGTATATCCAGGTTTATGATTAAACATATGTAGTCAAAATTTAATACAAAAAAAATACGAATCATTTTAATCAATCACTTTAATTCTAAGAACACTTAATGCAATAAATACTATTAATTATTTTTTACGGAAAAATACATCTATTGTCTTTTGGGTAGCGTTTTTTTTACGTTCTTGTAAAATACGTTCATAACACCCAACACTGTTTTTAATTGTTTGACACACGGTCATCATTATTGTCTATACTCTGCAATAAGTCCAAACCTGAATAAATTTTTGAAAGAGCATATACGCACTCTTTCGCGTAATGCGAGGCAATTGAGCGCGAAATTTGAATTTCGCGTTATAGTGAAACCGCGCATAACGGGGTCGCGTAAAGCGGGGTATTACTGTATACCAGTTCGGCGGTCTGTCGAAAACAATTTTTAATAGAAAAATATGATAAAATTATTAAAGAAAAGGCGCGGACACAATGTCCGTGGAGTGCAAATTCAACAAAAAAAAAAAAAAAGGAAGTCAGGTAAGTAGACGCTGGAAGAGTGACCCCACATATATTTTGGAATTGGCTTGCAAGTATAATAAGTCGGGTATAACGAGATGAGTGTGTGGAATGGATGTTATCCGGAGATGACTCATGGCTTATCTTGCCCTGTGCGCTGTTTTAGGCATGCAATACACAGAGCAGAGACGCTGCTTTCATCCCACGGGTTAGTGAGGCTGGACAGCATTTGGGGACCCGGAGGAGGTATCAGGTGTGTACGATGCTTTTATTAACCTGTTAACTGGGGAGCTTCCTTTCTAATTAGGTAACACAGAACGGGTGCGCATTCTTCCACTAGGACGTGTCAATACGTCACACCCGTAGACCGTCATTTATATTACTATTTTTTTTATTTATACTTAAAATAAATGAAAAACTTTGAAATATACCTATATTTAAGGAAATGCAATAGAAAAAAAACAAAATTTGACATTGTTTAAGTTCGACGTATTTAACAGGTTAACTATAGTTATTGTGATGAAATGAAAACAGTTTATTAGCATAGGCATTAAAGGTGTGTAAAGTACACACTCATCGTTAGACTCTACAATGGCTTCGGAGACCACAAGAAACTCGTCAATCATAGCTTGTACATAAAATAATTAACAAAAAAAACTGAATTTTGGTTCAGAAATAAATAACATTTAATAATTCAGAAGAATTAAAATTAGATGGAACAGTGATCAAAATAAACTATATGAACGCTTTTAATTTGTATCGAAGACATCTGAAAGAGTAATTGTTCAGTGTCTGTTGTTGTTAGTTTGGAAATTGATATGTCCTGAAGTTTAAAATACATTATGGGCATAGTAGTGGGCGTGGCGAAGCTTAGGTACAGTCTACAATCATTAGAAAGAGATAACTGTATTCTTCTTATCGTGTATGAAAGGGATGCAGATATCTCGTGTCTCTTTCTATCGCTTATATACCTATGAAAACTGTATCCATTTGAAGATCGTCGTATATATGTTTTAAAAGAAGTCTTTATCTCAGAAATGGATAATCTCTCTAATGTTGCTGTCTTGCAAAAACCCTACTGAATGTAGAATGCAAAGCACAATACTTGATATAGGAAATGCAGAAGCATTCGTTGACAATGATAACCATATGTCGTATAATTCTGAATGAAACACCCTTTTCAGGCCTGTCAAATCGCTCATACGTCAAATTCAATTACTGTTAAAAGAGTATTTGACATCGAACGATGTCGCCGAAGCTATGCGGTGCGTCAAAGTGCTGGAAGTGCCGCATTTTCACCACGAGCTGGTGTATGAGGTGAGTTCTGCGCATGCGCCCCCAGCAGTGGCCCAACTACTAAGGGGCTGGAATATAAATTGAACTAGTGAAAATTTCTCCCACATTCGGAATATAAATAAACCAGATTCCATGAACGCGACTTTAATAATGGCAACTTATTTAAAAATTACAGGGGAATTCCCCCAACAAGTCTTGAACATCTTTGTTTGAAACTTGTTGGGAACTCCCCTGTATTCTTAGTTTAGCCTTTAATTACTAAGGAAGGAATTAATGAATCACTCTAATTAGTTAATTAGTCGACTTCTAATAATAATTTTATTCATTCTTGCTGATTTCTGGTTTAATGTGATTTTTTTCCAAAAAATGCTGTGTTTTCTAAACTTTGAAATAATAGTTAATTATGTACATAATAAATTATAAAAAAATATTTTATTTTACATCCACTGAAGCTAAATATTAAACACTAAAGATTTTTAAATACAAGCATATGTATATATATACGTGAAATTAAATCCACCTCAGTAGTTAAAGATTAATATATAGTTTAGTTGGAGCCCTAATTTATGTTTCGATGAGTGTAAGCAGTTGGTTATGCACTTTGCAGACGGTGTTGCTGGCACTCGAAACGGTGAACCAGACTGTGGAGGAGCAGCTGTGCTCGTTTCTGGCTGAGTTGAGACGATGCGTGCTGATTACGCCCGACCAGATGGACAGGGTGAGTACTGTGGATACTCTCTATAGCGACAGATGTCGTTATAGAGAGAGAAGAATGGGTTACCTTTATTTCACTATTATAATAGTAATCCCTACTAATATTATAAATGTGAATGTTACGTTACGTTTTCACGCAACAACTACTTAACCGATCATCATGAAACTTTATACACATGTTTTTGGAGGCACTACAAGTAACATAGGATACTTTTTATTAAAAAAATCTTTACTATAGTTTCCAACTGACTATAGTTTCAGCTGTTTGGAATCGTATTTCTATTGAAATGATCTCTGATACTTATTTAATAATTTAAAATTGACAAACAACAAACATTAATAACATATATATTGGTATAATAAAGTAGATTTATTATATATTATTATGATATTAGTATGTAAGTGGACAATGCCAGTATATCTTACAGCAGCTAAATCAAATTTACATTTGTATTTGTATTGACGAGTAAAAGCGCTCTATTGGAGCCCAATTACTAAAAGCAAATAAGTAAATAACTGAGAAAGTGCTCTTTATTGCTTAACACTAGAACTACTAACGGGTCAATATGACCGGTTTCAAAAATTCTTCACAAGACTTTTATACACAACCCTACTCGTTATTTTTTGTGAATGATTCTATTATTTACAATTCTACAATTAATTCATTGAATTATAAATACTTTACACGCACAAGTCATCCGGTCATTTTGACCGGATGGTAGAAATAGGTCATATTGACCGGCTTGTAGTTCTAGTGTTAATAATGCTACATAGAATATATCATTGTATGGAGAACAATGTAAACCAACCGAGGACAAGTAATTTCAATGTCTTCTCTAGTGGCATATATTACGACTGGGGATTGAACCTATAACCTCTGGTCTTGTTGCTCTTACAAGTATTGAAAATCGTAAGCTAACATCAGCTGCTACTACTATTGCTACTCGCCGACATAGTTTCTCATGTTAATGTGGCTGCATCATGGATCTGATCTCATTTTAATTCTTGTGAATTGTTATTTACTTTTTTTTCTGAATAAAAATTCAGTTTTTTTTGTTAATTATTTTATGTACAGGCTACGATTGACGAGTTCTTGTGGTCTTCTTCCCGTCATAGCCTTTCCGAAGCCATTGTAGAGTCTAACGATGAGCAAGCGTACGCCTTCAGTGCCTATGCTAATAAACTATTATTTCATTTCATTATTACTTGTAGAAGTTAACTCGGCACTTGTTGTAGTAATTCCCCGAGTGTGGTCAAGTAATAGAAAGTGGTGTTGCGCAGGGATTCCTCCGCGTGCTGGAAGACATGGGCGACATAGTGATAGATGTGCCGCTCGCCTACATCATGCTGGACAGGTTCGTGGAGAGATGCGCCAACAGGTTCAAGCTGGGAGACGAGGTCATTAAGAAGATGCCGACGAGGTATAGCTTACTCATTGAGATATATTATGTCTACGGTTTATGTTAACACTAGGTTTACGGGACGCGTCAATTTGACGCATTTTGATTATTATCAGAGATTAACCAAAAACTTCCATAATTAGAATCACATACCCATATATATATATTTTTGAAATTAAAGCATAAATTACATTCTTTCCACGTGTTTTTATATGTATTCGTTCATGCGTCAAATTGACGCGTTTTAGTATAAACAGGCATACAGAAAATGTCCGTAAACCTAGTGTTAAATCGAGGGACAACTTTTAAATGTTCCAATTTCAAAACTATTTAAGTTTGGTATTTATTTATTTATTCACCTACCTACAAAATTACATTAGAACTACATATTATAAAAAGGACTACTATTATATAAACTAAATGAAATTTTAATTATAGGATAGGACGGCATGCTCTAGGTGATAAAGGGATAGATACTACACTTCTAATAAAATTACAAAAATACATAAAAATAAAAAACAAGAACCAATTAGATGTAAGGAAGAGTGGAGTTAAAAATATTATGTCAATGGTTTCTAGTAATATTGCTCTATACTAGATTTTTGGCTTCGAATGTTCGACTGAATCTCCCTGTATATCTATTCTATACTAATACTAGCCGTTGCCCGCGGCTTCGCTCCCGTTAAGAAGTATTATTATTAATTAGGTATAGTTTTTGCGGCTTTATCTTTATGTCTTCTTTATGTATCTTTATGTTTAGCGTGTGTAAAAACGTCTTTATCATAGTAGCTCCAATCTTTAGTTTCAGTTCAATCAGTCGAAAATCTAATAAGATTTATACAAACTTTCATCCCCTATTTTATCCCCTTGGGGGTGAAATTGATCAAAATCCTTTCTTAGCGGATGCCTACGTCATAACATCTACCTGCATGCTAAATTTCAGCCCGATCCGTCCAGTGGTTTGGGCTGTGCGTTGATAGATCACTAAGTCAGTCAGTCAGTCAGTCACCTTTGAGTTTTATATATATAGATTATAAAGATTTGTATGTTTGTAACGAATTGGCTCAAAAACTACTGGACCGATTTCAAAAATTCTTTCACCATTATCACTGATCAATATAGGCTATATAAATTACAGGATCCTTACTAAAACTACAGTAATGTGACACTCAAGGTTGCCAAAAATTGCCATAAAATGTTCTACAATGTTAAAGAGCATATCAATATTTACAAAAAATGTCGCGATATAATATGTCTAACTATTATAATTATCTCACTATAACTACATTTAAACATTTTACATACATACATTCCTTTTATGTTATTAAATACAATAGGCATGTGGGTAGTATTAACAAAATGATGAAATAATGATTTTAGCGGGAAAAAATGTTAAAAGTATTGCAATGAATTACTCAATTTTGTAAATTAAATTGAGATTATTAAGATTTTCAATAAAATAAAAGTACAAAATGCTACAATCGGCCATGTTTGTTGAAACACCAATCAGAACGAGTGACGTCACATGACAGCTATGAGCGTTTTCCCGTGTAATTTAAAACCGATATTTAAAAACGCAATATTTCAGTAATATAGTTAGTTTATTACTGAAATATTGTGTTTTTGGGTAATATTAGACGCGTACCTGCATTATAGAAGGCAATTTCAAAATCCACATGCCTATTGCGTTCTAAATGATTAATAAATAAGTGCAAAGCCGGGAAGGGATGCTAGTTTTGAGTGGTGTTCTGTTTCAGAGGGCGCAAGCGGTTCGTGTCTGAGGGGGATGGGGGTGCTATCAAGGACCATGCTCTCAAATTGAGGGATTGAGCGTCAGAGGGCGGGAGGGGTAAATACACAACATCAACAGAACAATTGGGTTAATTCGGTTTCAGTATTGCAAACTGTTTGAAGCAAGTGGACTTTGTGGATGCCTTATATAATACTATAGGATTATATGTTTAAGACTAAGATGGAAGCAATAATGCCGTATTGGTTAAACTGTGACTGTGTTGTGTAAAATATGAAAACAAGAACAACAGAGGACAGGACAGGACAGACAGGTTATTCATTTTCACATAGTTGTGTATTTATTTTTGTATTAGAAAACAATACAACACTGGCCATAATTATTATTTTTGTTAGGTTATAAAGTTTCTTTTCTGTAATTAATTACGCCATGACATTTGTTTTGATTGATTCATGGCTTTTTGTGTTTTTCATTTTTTCGTAACCTTAATGTGGATTGAGTGCAGGCGTTTGAGAATGAGTCGAGGTGTGATTTCTGTTTTTCTTATGAAAATAAACTTTGTTTTTTGTAAGTGCTAGTGATAGCTTTCTTTTATTATTAGTAAGTCAAGTGGTTATGAAAATAAAGATATTTTAATTGAGCGCGTGTTTTTATGCGTTTCCTGAATCCTCTTCCAATAACATTGGGGGTAACAATGAATTTATTTATTTATTTTAATGGAATACAATCTATCACGAAAAGTACTGTAGGCTTATCACGAATTTTAGTCTGGCTTTCGAACCGAGTTCGCTTCAAGCGATTTGTATGGAAATTTGAGCAGCGCCACCACGTGCGGATTTGGAACTACAATATTTTAGATACTTTTTGTTAATTTTCGAACGTCTCGATCTTTCGTTCATTTGATAGATTGCTGGTGCTCGTTAGTCGTTAGTAAAGATTCATGATCCCGATTGCTAACGGATCCGTTTTACTTGTGACAGCTCGATTCGAAAGCCAGACTTAATTCGTGATAAGCCCACTGACCTGCATTTGTTGCTGAACCGTGATCCTAGTTGATGCTATCTCATTGTATGAAGAAATGACATAAACACTATTGTTTTCTTCATGTAACACTTAAATGCGTTATATATTAATTAACATAACTTTTATATCTAATGGAGTTTCAATTGTAGTAATTTTTATTTATTTATTTAAGCACAATCACTTGCATAGTTTTACAGTAAATCCCAATACACCATGCAAGGAGGAGTCAATTACAAAAGTCAAGATATAAATAAATCACTATTATGTTTTAAGTTCAAAACAATAAAGTATAAAATAAGAAATCTGAAAGAAACCATGCAGAGGCTCGAAAAATATAACAAAATGTTAAAGAAGGAACTTAAGCAGTCAAGAAGACTCAGAGAGCAGCGGGGGAGGAGTGTTAAGAGCACATTGTCTGAACTGTCAGTGACAGATGAATGAATGAAACGTCACTTTGACAGTTAGGGCGATACAACCGTATTAAGTGTATTAATGAAACTGGACTGTGTATAATGAAAATAATAAAATAGGACGCTCATCACAGGAGTCACAATCGACCCCTACCATATAACACGGACTTCATTCAGCTAATCAACAGCAAGGACAAAAAGAGATGCAAGATCCATCCATTACTTTTTCCCTCTCTTTGGTTAACTCGTCGTCTACCACTACATAAACAATATCAATTGACAGTTTACTTCTGAAACTACCAAAGGCCAAGACATCACTTGTTATTATAAATAAAACGCCAACAACTAACGAATTCATTTATTTAAAAAAGTACAATTTCTTTCTCAGTTCTCAGAACCATGTCATTGTAATATTGTTATTCGAAATTGATCAACAAATAGATGCATTCTGACCCCTAACAACACCCATTAGATTCTAATTCTAACATTGGAAACAACTATTTCTTAAATATCAAATCTAACGACCCTATCGGTGACACGCGAACAATTTTTTTTAAAAAAACTACTTACCAATTTTAAAACCAACCCTTAGGGATCAAAATACATTTCATACAAAGGATATGTCTACCTTCTCATATAACTTGAATAGAAACACAATACAGTAACCCCCTTATAACGCGCTCGCATACCCGTATAGCGCGTATTACGCATTAAGGGAAACTATGTTATAAACGAAATATGTGCGTTTTATTGAAATCAAACTAGAGGGAAAAGCACGTGTTATATGAAAACGCGTTATAGGGGGAACAACTCTATATAATAAAAAAGAGATTAATATAAAAAATTTAAAACGTCCTCGCCGCCAACTCCCAACTTTGGCAGCAAAACGTATATATTCCGATCAATCAATTATTTATTTTGTTATCTGAAAATAATTACATAAATAAATAAAAGAAAAATCAATAATCCTAGGTCCTTATTCAGTAAATAACGCTTAGTTTGATCACCTGATCTTTACTTGAATGCATTTTATGCAGTAATAATTATTTGCTAATAAATAATAAATCTTCAAATACGACAACCATTAGACAGTAATCAAAATTAAATAGTAATATGTTGCATATACTTACTTATATATCAAATATTTTAATAAGTAACTTATATTTATAACAGAACGTAATGACAGCTAAGTGACAGTAGACAGTTGCAATGGATTATTGTGATTGGTCAGATAACACACCAACAACGATTCAAGCGTGTGATTGGTCTATTTCGTTAGCAAAACTCACCCAATCTAGACAGACTTCCGGCAATTGGGGCAGGTGCTGTTCTCGTCCAGCCAGCACTGCACGCAGCTGCTGTGGAACTTGTGGCCGCAGGGAAGACTGAGCAGCTTCTCGTCTAGGAGCATGACCTCAAAGCAGATGCTGCACTCCTCGAGCGTGAAGGAGCGATTGCGACTGGAACAATTCAGGCACTAACTATTAACTATACCAGCGGTTCTCAAACTTTTTTGGCGAAGGAAAACGCCTCAATATAATTATAAAAAACTGATTTATATGTATTTATGAATAATCATATTGCAATGTAATATTTAGATGTAACCTTATAATCTCCCTTTGGTAGATATTTTTTGCAGTATTTTAGCCCTAGGGTTCTGCGGAACACACTTTGAGAATGGCTGGTTTATAGTATTTGCGTCAATTGGTAGGTTTATAGTGAAAAAATACATATTTTTAATTTATCCTAATAGTATTTATTACAAATACTCAGTTATTTTCATATTTTTCAGAGGAACAAATTTGTTTTAATTTGTGTTTGTTATATAATTCGCCTTAGATTATTCAATTCGGTTACTTTTTGCAACGCGATGTAGTTAAAGACGTTGGAAAACGGGACAAATGGTCACGTTAGTCACATCTCCAAGTCCTATTTAACATGGTATTTTATCTACAAAGCGATTTAAAGTTGTCATTGTGCATAGTTTGTGTAAATTGAGTACAGTAATACCCCGTTTTACGCGACCCCGTTATGCGCGGTTTCACTATTCAAATTTCGCGCTCAATTGCCCCGCATTACGCGAAAGAGTGCGTATAAACATAATGTAGTCATCAACTTCTTTATGGTCGCGGGAATTTCAGTTAACGCGTTTTTTTCCGGAACGTATCCCTCGCGTAAAGCGGGGCATTACTGTATCTTAGAAACCACTGAGTATGAAGAGCAATATTTGAAAGCTATATTTCAACTAAAAACACAAAAATTACCAAAACATTACAACCAACCATGCTAATAGAATCAGGCGGTTCACTCCCAAACAAAACATAATGAAAGCAGTGGGCTTATCACGAATTATAGTCTGGCTTTTGAACCGAGTTCGCTTCAAGCAATTTCTATGGAAATTTGAGCAGCGCCACCGCGTGCGGATTTTAGATACTTTTTGTTAATTTTCGAACGTCTCGATCTTTCGTTCATTTGATAGATTGCTGGTGCTCGTTAGTCGTTAGTAAAAATTCATGATCCCGATTGCTAACGGATCCGTTTTGCTTGTGACGGCTCGATTCGAAAGCCAGACTAAATTCGTGATAAGCCCACAGAACAATAGGCATGTGGACAGATTTTGAAATTGCCTTCTATAATGCAGGTACGCGTCTAATATTACCCAAAAACACAATATTTCAGTAATAAACTAACTATATTAGTTTAATTACGCGGGAAACGCTCATAGGTTGTCGTGTGACGTCACTCGCTCTGATTGGTGTTTCAACAAACATGGCCGATTGCAGTATTTTATACTTTTATTTTATTGAAAATCTTAATAATCTCAATTTAATTTACAAAATTGAGTAATGCATTGCAATACTTTTAACATGTTTTCCCACTAACATCATTATTTCATCATTTTTAAATACTGTCCACATGCCTATTGTCATGAATAATGAATGACATAGTTTACAAATGAGAATGCGCTTACAATAATTGCATTTTATACGTGTTCATTGTGCTGTCTACAGAGGGCGCTGGCCTGCAAATAATAAATTAGACAAGATAAATAATAAATAAATAAATAGCGGTGGCGCAGGGGGGGGGGGGATCAATTTTCCTTGTTTTATTCTCCCCCTCCTTTTTACGTGAACAGCATGCTGCATACATTACAGTGATAAAACACACAAAATTACATTTGAAACGACCGGGATTCGAACCCATCAACTAAACAAGCAAAACGGACGGTTTATTTCTTAAACCAGTGGTTCTTAATCTTTCAGTGACTAACGCCTGAAACAATTAATTATAAATGATCCAGCATCCAGCATTCAAGGAAGAGAAGACATTTCTGTATTAACCCAATATGTATTTACAAAAAGGAAATGCACTCACGAATCCCGAGCTACCATAACCATATCTTCATCATCTTCGCTACTACTGTACTCAAACTCATCTGTTAAATCATATCGCACGTCAGAGTCATTTGATGAGACCGATGATATAGATGAAATGAGCATTGGTGATATGGTGGAGGCCGTGCTTGTGTCATCTCCCTGACTCTCATCCTCCTCACAGTCATCATCTGAACTATCATATTCTAAACCATCAATTGAACTATGACTACTCATGCTATCAGACATTACAATTCTGCAAATCAGACATTTACTTTAACCTACTGAGGTGGGGGTCTCTCGGGTTTTGAGAAAATAAAATTTGTGAATTACTCAAATTAGTTAATTCGTTGATTTTTTATAAACTTTGAAATGATAGTTAATTATATACAAATAAATTATTTTATTATATTCAAACGCATCCACTGAAGCTAAATATTAAACACAAAACCCTAAAGATTTTTAAATACAAGCACATATATATATACGGGTCTCTGAGGCCCTCACGTCAGTGGTTACGTGAAATTAAATCCACCTCAGTAGCTAAAGGGTTAACATTAGAGTCACATGTAGAACCTCCAAAGGCTTCTTTTTAAATAAGTTTCAAGCATTTTTGTGAATAAAGACATGCTATGTAGAACTATGTTTATAACAGCCTGTCACATGACCACATTCTGCCCGATGCAGTTATTTTATTTATTTGCTTTTAGTAATTGGGTTCCAATAGAGCGCTTTTACTCGTCAAAGCTGCTATATAGTGGCATTGTCCACTTACATACTAATGTCATAATAATATATAATAAATCTACTATGATGTAGAAGAATAGCTGCTGTATAGGGGCATTGTCATCCTATTGTATACCTAAGGGTAAACATAAAATGACATTGGTTATGTCCAAGCTTTTTTATCAGTAAGATATTCATCTAATGTGTAATATGATTTTTTAATTTGTCTGAGTTTGCAAGGTTAACTTAATTTTTTTTCTATGTAATCGTTAAAATTTGTTTATTTGTTGAATTTTTGACATATAACCAAACCCCTCCTGATGTCAGATGTCAGTTTAATAATACTTTAAAACTACCCACTTCCAGACTGATTCCAAAATGCAACCAAGAAAATGACTTATGGAAATAAAGCAAACTTATTCAAAAATCATATTACACGTTAGATGAATATCTTACTGATAAAAAAGCTTGGACATAATCTATGTCATTTTATGTTTACCCTTAGGTACGACAATGCCCCTATACAGCAGCTATTCTTCTACATCATAGTAGATTTATTATATATTATTATGGCATTAGTATGTAAGTGGACAATGCCAGTATACAGCATCTAAATCTATATTTATATTTGTATTGATGAGTAAAAGCGCTCTATTGGAGCCCATTTACTAAAAGTAAATAAAAAAAAAATAAAAGCATGTGCAGGTGACGAACGAAATTATTCACAAAAATGATTAAACTTCATCAATACAATCAAAAACATGGAGCCTCACCAAAAGCGCACTAACTCCTAGTTTTTACACACAAACAAAGCATGTGTCAATCAAATTTATTGTTTACTTTTTGACTATAAATTGAAGCGGGATTGTAAAAATAAATGTAAATGTAACCACATTTTGCAATATAATTGATAATAACACTATTATGACAATGACACAAACATAACCCTAACTTGACGTAAGTGTATTTTTTTCCGCACTAATTGCGTCGAAATATAACACTCAAATAAGACTTCGATTAAAAGTTTATTTGAAATACTATTATTAAATAATAATGTATAAATTAATGAAACGCAGTTACAGCATCTATAAATAAAACTTACGTTATATCAACACTATTAGTAGTATAACACTTCACTTTGCAATTGGTAGGTTTTACTAGACAGAAATAAAACTCAAACTCACAAATTATCCCTAGGCAGCTGATCTACGCGGCTGTACGAACCACCAGCGCGATGGCTGGCTTCTTCTTGCGGCTTACTCAAGAAATAATACAGCGCTGCGCCAACTCCTATCCCGACAGCTGCGACAACCCCCAGCGCCTTGGCTGAGGAGCTAGCTTTATTTTTTTCCTCCTCCCGTTCACTCATCATGTGCAAAACAAAACAAATAAACGCAAAACGCTTCAAGTACAAATTTGACAGTGACTGAAACGACACAGGTCATAGACTACTGTCAAAATTCAGAACACAAGGGGAATACCCGTATCAAGTATGGAAACAAACAATCCTTGACCCAAATACCTAAAACTACATTTTGTAATGTATTTTAAACAATACTTACATTACAATTTACATACGAAAACTTAATAAATGTAATTGTTGCCAAATTAAGAAAAATTATTAGTGTTTTTTATTTCAATTACGTATTTCCCTCATTCGCTTAATGGCTTCAGATATCTATTAAAGAAACTCTGCTAATGTCAAATATTACGGCAAAAACAAGAATCTAGAGCAATATCCAATTATATTAGCAGAACTATCAAAGACATTAATTAGCTCTAAAAAAGGGGAAATTAGATCATAATTATTTTTCTGAATTAGTATTTTTAAAGAATTAATTAAATAACTGAACTAGACTAGAAAATTAGACTACTTGATGTAGAACGTTCGCAAATGTATTTTTGACTTTCCAATGCCACTATTGTTATACAACAGCTAATTTAAACTGTTTGTGATAATTTATTTCATTTGTGTTTATCACTTGACGAGTAAAAGCACTTTACTAAATAAATAAAACTAACTTTAAAAGTTAAAATAAAATAACAAAGAGGAACATTAGAAATATATTTAATTCATGCACTCAATAATTTTATTTTTTCCGCGACAAAATTTCAATCTGGCAAGAATTATGAAATGTCACTTTGACATATCATACTCAAGACTAGAGATGTGCCGATTATGACATTGGCCGACTAGCCGACTACGGTTTAGGGGATTCCCGTGACGCTTCGTTTACAGCTGATTCGCTGCAATTTCAGTCACTACTGACATGTGGACAAATATAAATAACAAAAAAAGTTTTTTGAGTTTTACAGCTCACTAGTTTGACGATAGTTTCAAATATCATCACGCAGAATTGCAATATATGTCATTAAATGTTATGTTAATTTGTTTTTTTAATTAAGATTTTGTTTGATAAATGTCATCAATATATTTTCTTTACAAGGAAGTAACACATAAATTTTATTGAGAAATAGACACAAAGTAACAAGCCGGATAGTCGGCGCTTTTTACTGATTAGTCGCCGACTACGATAGTGGCCGGATAGTCGGCTTTACCAACTAGTCTGAACATCTCTACTCAAGACGTATTATTATTATTGGACAAAAATCTGAAAAGAAAACAATACAATAAAAAAAAACACGAGAGATTTAAACGGAACACTTTCTTCTTCGCAAACCAGCATAACGGAAACGACTGTCGCACCGTTCCAATTTAATGTCATAAATTAAAAAGTAAACTGTCATCTGTCAGTTCAATAAATTATTCTCTTTTATTTGCAGTTTTCAATAATATACGATATTATTTACTGCTATCATAGACTTCTAATTATAATACTTAACATGGCGGTGATATTTATCTCATCAACTGCATTTCCAATTCTGTTCGTTCTTAATTTATAATAATAGCCTCCTTCGAGTCAATCGGCTCCTGGAACAACGAATATAATAACACAACGAAGTATTACGTGACGTCATTTGGGGGGTTACAGGGGCGGTGAGGGGAATTTTCAAACAACGAAAACTAGGGAATAAAATCTTCTAAGTTGGCAACCCTTTTCGCTTATGTTCCGGGGAATCCCTCGAATGTATTGTATGGTCATTTTTATTTTGTTTTCGTTGTCAGTAATCGATAGTGATACGCATATGTGACTTTTATAGGTAAAAAATTCTCATTTGGGTGTTACGTAACGTTTTTGGATACATAACAACGTTACGGCACGTTACATGGGGGGGAGGGAGGGACTTGAACGCTCCCTACGTACTGTAAAAGAATTCGCGTTATTACAGGACTGGGGATTGATGTTTACAACGGAGATAATATAATATAAAAACATAGATGTTTTATTATGACTTTTCACTGTTTTAAATTGCTTATTGCAATAAAATGAGTAACACGACTTTCTAGACTACAGTCAAATATATATTTTGGAACGCTTATCTGTCATACCTGTGATGTATGCGGTCTAGAGCCGGTATCTTGGCATTAGATGGTTTGTTTTTCAGCTAAACACTTTCGTTTTTGCGTACATGCTTTTTTATTTCGTTGAAGTAACAGACGGATATATCAAAAAATGACAATTATGTTCTTTATAAAACTAAAAATCATGAATAAAAAAAGAGTTCGTAACAATTCCCATATAATAGAATGACAGATGAGCGTTCCAAACTATTCGACTCATTAAAACACTTACTTGATGCGTTCTCACGTGGACATCAAAACTTTCAACATCAAAGAACACCATGCCGCAATTCTCGCAAACCCAAACCGGTTTATCACCGTCACGTCTCTCAAACTTCGCCACCCAACTGTCGCTCTCTGAGAGCTCCTCAAACTTTTGACGATTGTCCCGAGGTGTGTAGTAAGGACACGCTGGGAAAGGAGGTGAAATATAAAAACCATCAGTGTTGAATACGTGTCCATAACTTTATTGATTCATGATTCTGAATATAGCTTTATCATCTTCAAAAGGAAATTACATTATATCATCATCAGTGAGAAACGAATAGTTTCAGTTTTAAATTAACAAATTTATTATGTCCCGAAATTTAAAATAAATCATGGTATACGTGACAGAGTTTAGATACATCCGATGTTATCAAAAGAATTTGAGGAATTTGTCCCAACTGTTATTTTTAAAGTTATTAATGTTTTAGTAGGTACTTGTTTTTAGATGTACCCATCTGATATAGGTAAAATTATACATTCATTACGGGCATTCCGGTGACCATGATATAAAAATATTCAGGACTTTTTCGCAAATTTATTTATTTATTTCGCCTACCTACAAAATTACATTAGAACTACATATTATAAAAAGGACTACTATTATATAAACTAAATGAAATTTTAATTATAGGATAGAACGGCATGCTCGAGGTGATAAAGGGATAGATGCTACACTTGTAATAAAATTACAAAAATACATAAAAATAAAAAAAAGGTGTGTGTGCGATTCATACACGATAGAAGTGAAACTTCAGTAAATCGAGAAAAGAATGAGATGAATATATATACCAAGGGTAGGATAATTACAAAGTTTATTCGTTTAAAAATGAAAGTATTTTGATTAATTTTAAAAGAATATTTTATTTAACATATTACATAATTTATTGCTCAAGTTCCATATTTTAATTTTATTTTCATTTTTTTTTAGTGGGGTGCCTTCGGAGCCGGCCGCGAACGGCCTCTTGACTTTTACATAGATAAATAAATAAAATAGAATACGGAAAAAAAAATTTCGGTTCCTGAAAAAAATCCTGAAAAATTTTTTCAGATCTTGAAAGAGCTTATGATTCTGACCAAGATTGTCGTTTACACGAACTATATCGGACGTTTACTTTCGGAGATACAGCCAATAAGGCGAGCGGCGGACTCCCCCCCCCCCCCCTTCCCCCTCACCCTTGTATCAAAAATCGCGATCCACTTAAGGGATATAGTCATAAAGGCGAGCCGCAACCAATTCTCCCCCCCCCCCCCCCCCCCCACCTCCTTCATCCACCAAAAATCGCGATCTACGTAAGACATATAGCCATAAATCGAGCGTCGATTCCCCCCCCCCCCCTTCCTCCCCTCCACACCCCCTCTCGCCATCCAAAATCATAAAAAAAAATCGAATAGGCCTCCAAATTTCGATCAGAATAACCCTTTACGCGGTCGCGCTGACGTCATCGGTTGTCGAGATATCGCAAAAACAAATTTTGAAATTCGCGCGCGAAACGTCAGAACGTGTCGCATTTCCGTTACATCCGCGTCACATCCGGTTTGAAATCACAACGATTCTAAAGAAGTTTCACTTCAACAAGAACCAAATAGATGTAAGGAAAAGGAAAAATTAGAAACATTCACGTCTGCTTACCCCCATGTCCCACGTGTGTCTTGTGAAACACGACCGTGACACAGCCGACTGTTTCGGTCACAACCATATGAGCAGGACACGCTTTGCCGGTCTTGTAGATTTGGCGTTCCGGCGCTGGTCTTATACCTTTGCCCTGGGATGAGGAACTTATTATGATACTTAACCATTCTATATTAATTATGTTATATTATTCTGGGTACAGGTATCAGAGGGGCTACTCAGGCGCATTTCGGACGAAAATACGGGCGTTTCCTACTCAGGAACATGAAATTACGGATTTGACAGCGATGTCACGACGGATAGGCCATACAATGCTTATTTTACGGATATTTGACAGGAATTTTGGCGGGCTTATATGCCAAAATTCACGTAAGCTACGGATATGCCTGAGTATCTAATCTGATCTAATTTTATTTTTTGTGAATTTTACATTATATATTATTACGAATTATGTGATTTAAGAATTGTTATTTACTTTTTTATCTGAATTAATATTGTTTTTTTTTTGTTAATTATTTTATGTACAGGCTATGATTGACGAGTTTCTTGTGATCTCGGAAGCCATTGTAGAGTCTGACGATGAGCAAGTGCATGCCTTTAGTGTCTATGCTGATAAACTATTATCATTTCATTACGCATTTTTAACGTTAAATTATAGAGTTGTCAGTAAGACGTTGATTTTTTTGAATGAATGAATGACAATTTATTAAAATTTACACTTTTTGTTATTTTAACTTGTACTTTTGACTCTTAGATTTCTGTACCAAATTATGCTACGGATATAAATTCAAATGTGACACCCGGTCAGGGCACAGCAAGATAAATATACAATTTCAATCAATAATTTAGTTTCATTTACCGTTTCGAATAATTGAAGTACTCGTCGATTGAATAAAAGTTATACCTACTTGATAAATATAAACGCCGCTCTGCGAACACATGTAGTGGGACCTAAGCCCTTCGATGGTCTGTTTCGTGGCTGTGGTTTTGCGAAAACGAAATTTTGTACGTTCCTGCACTGAATTTTTATATAAGAAGAACTCTGTGAACAAAATGTACGAGATATCTTTCAATCAGTGACGTAGCTACTAAGGGTCTAGACCAGTGATTCTCAACCACTGTACCGCGGCACTTTTGTGTGCCACGAAATTCTAAAAGTGTGCCGCCAATATGATTTAAAAAAAATTTAACTTATATTTTTCTTTGTGTGCCGCCAAATTTTGAAATCGTTAAAAGTGTGCCGCAACAAAAAAAGTTGACAATCGCTGGTCTAGACGTTGTAGTGCCCTCTGACCCTGACGTACAAACTATAAATTGAACTAGTGAACATTTTTCCCACATTCGAAATATAAATTACAGGAACGCGACTTTAATAATGGCAACTTATTTAAAAAATACAGGGGAATTCCCCCAACAAGTCTCGAACATCTTTGTTTGAAACTTGCGGGGAACTCCCCTGTATTCTTAGTTTAGTTGGGGCCCTAGTTTATTTTTTGGTTACCTAGCTACGCCACTGCTTTCAATCCTCTTCTTCCAGGTATTAGATATTAGGTATTAGACTACTACCAAACTAGTATTTTATGTATTTACTTTTAGCAATTCGGCTCCAATAGAGCGCTTTAACGAGTGTCAATACAAATACAAATGAAATAAATTATTATTAATTTGATTTAGCTGCTGTATACTGGCATTGCCCACTTACATACTAATGTCATAATAATATATAATAAATCTACTATGATGTAGAAGAATAGCTGTTGTATAGGGGCATTGTCATCCTATTGTATACCTAAGGGTAAACATAAAAAGTCATTGGTTATGTCCAAGCTTTTTTATCAGTAAGATATTCATCTAACGTGTAATGTGATTTTCTTGAACTGATAAAGAGGGAGGCTACTAATATCATTGGTCAGTTTATTATGACTTTATTTCAATGGTGAAACAACGACTCGTTTTACGGAGGCTTATTTGAGCTGTGAGTATTTCTGACAGACGTATCACTGTTTTTAAGAAGTTTATTTTTGTTCACATTTGGTGACCAGACTTATGACTACAGAGTTTAGGCCGCTCTTCTGTCATTCCTGTATATTATATATAAGAATGACAGCTGAGAGTCTCTCACCTAACAGCACTCACCGCTCATGTCACGAAACTTGAGCTCCTCAATCTCCTCATCAATATCATGCTCAGACAAGAGATGATCACTGAGATATATGCCGTAGCTGACGCGTTCATCGCACAGAGGACAATCCAGCGCTTTCCGCTTTTCTATTTTCACACTGCGATTTGTAATAAATACCTATTTATAAGCCTAATGCAACAGATTTCTCTTAAATTACTTTTGTATGTAACCTATCAGTGAGGTACTGTGGGCTTATCACGAATTTTAGTCTAGCTTTCGAACCGAGTTCGCTTCAAGCGATTTGTATGGAAATTTGAGCAGCGTCACCGCGTGCGGATTTGGAACTACAATATTTTAGATACTTTTTGTTAATTTTCGAACGTCTCGATCTTTCGTTCATTTGATAGATTGCTGGTGCTCGTTAGTCGTTAGTAAAAATTCATGATCCCGATTGCTAACGGATCCGTTTTGCTTGTGACAGCTCGATTCGAAAGCCAGACTAAATTCGTGATAAGCCCACTGAACGAGAGACGCTCCATACAAAGCATTTATACCAGTGTTTTTCAATCTTTTTGATTTCGCGACCCCCTTGTTATTTATTATACATTTAGACATTAAAACTAATAAGAGAAATATACTGCAATTGGAAAATTATTTAATTATTAACGTTTCAAAAATAGCACCACGATTTGATAAACGTTTGAAAAATAAACAAGCCCATCTTCTTACTAAACTTGTGTTTTTATTGTAGTGTTAGAACCTTGCCTTTTTCTTTCAGGCGGCAACCCCCCGAGCAAGGTTTCGCGACCCCCCTACAGGTGGCGACCCACAGATTGAAAAACAATGATTTACACATACAATGGCAATACAGGGATACCTAACGTGACCATTTTATTTGTATCAGAGCAGGACGCTTACAATATCAATTCATACAATTTCTAATACAAACCCGTGTTCTTTCAGCATATGCTTATTGAGTATTTGCTTCTGGCTGAAATCCCTATCGCACACGTCACATTTCCTGCGTTCTCGCTTACCACTGACGCCGTAATCGTTCGTCAGTCTCACTGAAAATATATCATTGTAGCCACTAAGCGCTCTGCTGTCATTCTTTTATACAAGAATGACAGCAAAGTGCGGGGGAGAGAGGGGCAGAGGGATGGCATCATGCCCGGGCGCTATTCACAAAGGGGCGCCAAATGTTCCGCAAAACAAAAATTGCTGGATAATTTTAATCAATTATAATGATTTCTAGAAAATATATGTGAGTGTTGAGCCTATGACATTATTTATTAATTAATTTGTGAGTATATATTATATATGGTTTTCGAATTGGAGGGCTGAAAGATATTGTGCCCCGGGCAGGGAGTTATGCTCGCTACGCCACTGGCTGAGCGTCCTAAAATATTCCATTTATAGTTCTTAATCCAAATCGACTCACATCCATGTTTCATACGCAAATGAGTGTAACACGCTTTCCTGCTTAAATAGGAATTATCACAAAAATGACAAGGAAACTCCTTCTTGTTCCTTTCCGTACCATCTTTCATATCATTGCTTCTAGAAGATTCTGGAAGAGAATTTAAATGCTAATTGACCAGAACAGAAATTCCCAAACTATATCAAATGTGAATATTGAGTGTGCTCTAAAAACCCCCAAGCCCAGAGGGCCCCTCGGACTCAGTTGAATTTTCCCACATTCGGAATATAAATAAACCAGATTCCAGGAACGCGATCTTAATAATGGCAACTTATTTAAAAATACAAGGGAATTCCCAACAAGTCTCGAACATCTTCGCTTGAAACTTGTTGGGAACTCCCCTGTATTCTTAGTTTTATTTTTTGCCCCAGGGCCTTTGGTTACCTAGATACGTGTGTTAATAGAACAATCCACTCATATTCCAATTAGAACTAAATAAGACTGCATTAAGTAGTTCCACTACTCGCTACTAGGGAATCTCTGAATATACCAATACTTATAACCCAATTTTTCAAAAACACCCAAGAGGTAGATCGTAAGATTGACAATTTCTAATAGTAGGATCTACAAAACTACAATTTAAAGTTGTCATTGTGCATAGTTAGTTTGTGTAGCTTGTGTATCTCAGAAACCAATTAGATATGAAGAATTATCTTTTGAAGCTATTTGAACTGAAACACGTAAATTACCAATTTGTTAATGGGACCTGGTGGTATATATATTTATTCCGAGCGAAAATCGAACCCAAAACCGTCGTATCACCTTATACTTTTACTTTCCTCAAACTTTAGTTGTTATACATAACTATAGTGTTTTATAGTTAACACTACATTTACCAAACCAGTCAAAATTGCAAAATCTTGCAAGATCAAATTAAAATTCCTACTGCATCTAACATTTTCTTCAATCCTTTTAATCTTCTTTAATTTATAACAGAAGAATTAGTTTTATGAATTTTATATTATTTTATTTTTTATATATTTGTAACAAATATATCCGTTTTTTGGTTTTGGTAGAAATAGGTATATTTAAGTTGGTAAATCTAGTGTCTAGTCTAATTGTTTCAGGCGTTACTTTGTGGAAATCCACATTAAAGGAAATTATTTAAAATTTCTTTCATTGACCTAATGTAGCTGGGATTATAAGCAAAATAATTTCAAATAATTTCCTTTTATAGTGTTTTATGTTAAAAAATATTGTTTGGAGGAAAACTTGGGTTGGGTTTAGTCGAACTGAGCAGGATATCCTTTTTAGGACCGAATATAATTTCAAAAGACGTAATTTTACACCAGATGAACAAATTGTCACGTTTGAAGCGTCGGTAATTCCTAAAAAGTGGAAAAAGGCTTAGCTTTAGTTGAGGACCCCAAAACTGTACTAATAACTGAGAGCTGGGTCTATATTAACACTAGGTTTACGGGACGCGTCAATTTGACGCATTTTGACTTTTATCAGAGAATTACCAAAAACTGTTTAAATTTTTATTTTATCTCTTTGTATGACTTTTATTCATTGATCGAGGGAAATATGTATTGAAGTCCATTTTCTTTAAAAGTGTTGAATTACTGAACTTGTCTATGTGGTATACCTATCTCTACGATATGCGTCAAATTGACGCGTTTTAGTAGAAGTAGGTATATAGAAAACGTCCGTAAACCTAGTGTTAAGTACGACGTAATAGCTTGTCTCTTTTCTAAATGGCACAATTTAGAAAAAAAAAAAGTTTTAACGTTTAGTAATTGCTGGGGTCCTCAACTAAAGCGTTATCCTTCTTGTTCAATGACTAACCATAATTTTTGTCTTTATCATTCGTCTCTGTCGTTAGCTGATCGTTTTCAAATATACTTTCGTCCAGATGCTCTTCATCTGAAACCAAAGTAATTCTCAAATTGATACGGTCCATACAGCCCTACCAGTAGCGATGCCAGATCTGTTTTCCTAAATATCGGGACCTTAACGTAAAAAAATTGTATAAACTGTATATATTAGAGATGTGCCGATTATGACTTTGGCCGACTAGCCGATTAATCGGTTGTAAATAAGCCGACTAGTCGGCCAAAACCAAAACTTTAGGGGATTCCCGTGAAGCTTTGTTTACAGCTGATTCGCTACAATTTCAGTCACTCCTGACACGTGGACAAATATACATAACAAAGAAAATTTTTTGAGTTTTACAGCTCACTAATTTGACGATAGTTTCAAATATCATCACGCAGTATTGCAATATATGTCATTAAATATTATGTCGATTTGTTTTTTAATTAAGATACTAATTTTGTTTGATAAATGTCATCAATATGGTTTCTTTACAAGGAAGTAACACATACATTTTGTTGAAAAATAGACACAAAGTAAGAAGCTGGATAGTCGGCGCTTTTTGCCGATTATTCGCCGACTACGATAGTGGCTGGATAGTCGGCTTTACCAACTAGTCTGAACATCTTTAATATGACTTATACTTTATATAAAAGCCTTAAAATAAAAGCAAAAACACTATTATCTTTAAAAACAACTTCTTTTCTCTGAGACCAATCAAACAAACAAACAAAAATATATTATTTCTTAATTAGGTTTAATATTTTCTTCAAAGAATCAACGATACGGTAATTATTTTTATAATTAACATAACTTATTTTTTATAGATACTATAATGAAAAGGCGGTATTTGGGTCCTGAAAGAGCTAAAAAACGGGACATATTGGCAACCCTACCTACCAGTCCGTATTACATGGTACGTAAAAATATATATAGTTTCATTGTAAGAGCACTATTTGAACTTTTCTAGGAATAAAACGTCTTACTTACTGGAAACGACCAACATGGACAAAGTTGTCGTGATTTGTTCTTTAAACGAGGCTGCTTCCTTTAATCTTGTAACACATTCCGAACATATATATCTCAGTTCACTATTTACCTAAAAGACACAGTCGATTCACATGGTTTCGCTTAACCTCACGTATTTGACCACATATGTGGACGTTTATTTATTCTTATAATTATTATTCACTACAGAATTTGATTCAGCTGCACTGGTATAGGTTATTCTAATAAAAAACTATGAATATTGTTGAACAAAGATCATGTTTATCCAGTTACTTCAAGTGAATATACCGATCTAACCTTTATACCATAACATTTATCCAAAAGTTTGGCATAACTGTCGCCGGCTGTCGAACCAAAAAGTTTGCACAAATCGTTCCTGCCCATACAGCTGATACAACCTACGTACACGTCTTCGTCCATTTTTTCCTTTTCGTTGACTGACGTCGCTCGTTCATTTGTTTGCGATATTCAAACACATCCAAAATGGCGGCTGCACTAGTGTTGTTTGTTATTCATGTTTAAAATTGATTTAATCGATTATTTTATTTATAAAGCCTACTTACAAAATTACATTAAAACTACATATTATAAAAAGGATTACTATTATATAAACTAAATGAAATTTTAATTATAGGTTAGGACGGCATGCTCAAGGTGATAAAGGGATAGATACTGCACTTCTAATAAAATTACAAAAATACATAAAAATAAAAATAGATGCACGGAAGAGGGGAGAAATAAAAAACAAAATTAAAATTCTGGTTAGTTAGTTAGTTGAAGATAGTATCAAGATGTTTCCTGTATTTTGGCTTGTACGAAAACACACAAATATAAATTTTTATTCAAATATTTCCAAATATATTAACTCAATTTAAATACTAAAATAACAAATAACCTGTTATTTATATAATTGTACTTTTAATATAGATGCTTTGTCCTACAAGCCAAAATACAGGAAACATCTCGACACTATCTTTAACTAGCTAACTAGTATTTTAATTATGTTTTTTCTTTCTCCCCTCTTCCTTACATCTATTTGGTTCTAGTTTTTTTATTTTTATGTATTTTTGTAATTTTATTAGAAGTGTAGTATCTATCCCTTTATCACCTTGAACTTGTCCTATCCTATAATTAAAATTTCATTTAGTTTATATAATAGTACTGTAAAACAATTATTATAGCCCCACGTTGGGTGCCATTGTAAAACAATTATTTTATTGGATAATAATTATTTATTAAATTTAAAAAAAGAAGAAGCATGTTAATATTGTGAACAGGGTACAAAACAATATAAAACAATTAAACACTTAAAACACGCACTGCTAACGGAAAACCAACTTAACTCCAACTCACAAGATGGCCGACCACGCTTACCCTAACGGAATACTAGTGTTGCCATTTTAAAATTTGTCCTAGTGTTACAGTACTCTAATTAATAAGTAAAATATTAAAAATAAAACAACTCAATTTTAATTGATTGTATATATATTTATTGTTGACAATATCAACTTCATAATTAATATAATAAACAGCTTCTTATTGCCGTCTACCATGACTGGTGGTGGTGGACTCCCTCACGCCCAGTCATGACAGGTAGCGAAGTCATCTTCGAACATATTCCGATCATCGACGATGGCCGAATCACCGATGACTTTCGCATTGATTCCATTATTCTTATGAGTTCTAACATGATTTGTCAAAGAACACTTATATATGAAACTTGTATTGCAAACGTGGCAGAGATACCTGAAAGAGAATTCATACACAATCAAAATATATCATTAGATTTTATTACTAAACTAGCTTTTACCCGCGGCTTCGCTCGCATTTAAGTCATTAAATAAGTATCAGAGATAATTTCAATAGAAATGAATCAATACGATAGCTATATTTTCTTGCTGGGCTGGAATTATCAATTTTTAAAAATTACTACATACAATGATGTTTCAAAAACTTAAAATATGATTTATTGAATTACGACAAATTTTAAAATAAACTTCATTGTGACAAAAATAAATAATTTTGAATTCTAACAATTTAAAAAGATCTAATCTAGGATATTTTCGTAGACTATATTTAAATAGTGTTTTATATCTAACATTCAACATCAATAACATCAATATCTACAAAAAAGTCTGCGATACCATATGTCTAACTATTACAGTTATGTCACAATAACTGCTTTTTCATGTTAAAATTTAAACTTCATAGTACTTTATATCTAACAGCTAGTGAAATCATTAACAAAAAAAGCAACAATTCATAAATAGTAATAATTAAGTGGTTGCTCTGACACCAAACCCAAAAGCCAGCTCACCTGGGCCCACTTCCATGAGACCGCATATGGTAGTTGAGCGCGCTCATGGACCTCAAGCTGCGGTTGCAGACGCCGCAGCTGTAGGTCTGGTTGGCCGTCACGTTGTGCTCCTTCGAGCGGTGCTCCCTGAGCTCGTCCTTCGTGTCGAATATCTTCGGACATGTGCTGCACTTGACCATGGCATTGCCTTTGTGCACTTTCTTCATATGGGCTGTTCTTTGACCTATAGAAGTCAATTTTATTCATTTACTTTTAGCAATAGGGCGCCGGCGTCCTCCTTTTACGTTGAATATTTTAAAACTTCCTTTACTGTGATTGGCGCGGGGTGCGGGGAAGGAGAGGACAGCGGGGAGCGGGAGAGGAAAATTTAAAGTGCAATTGGCGCGAACATCCTCCGGCCTGAAAGAGAACTGTTCTCTTTCAAAAAACAAAAGAGCGCGGAAAGTTATTAGATAAATAATGCAAAGTGTTTACAAAAGCGTGCGGTAAACTAATAACTAAATTAAAGAATAGAATTATTAAACTAACTTAAAATATAATAGAACAAATTAAGTAGAATGCGGTAATACAAACAAAATTGAAAAAGAAAGAAATACAAACAAACAAAAAATAATAAGAATAAAATACACTATTGTGAAGGAAGGGGACATACCTTCACTACTGGTCGTAAATAAGTACCAGTTGTAGTGCGAACTAATACAACCCTATTAACACCGTCCTTACCCGAATATACTTCAAAAATTTTGCCAAGCGGCCACCAACGATGCCAATAGGTTTTAATAATCAAGGACGCGGTTTCTCGAACTAAGTTACATGTAAAAAGCGATTCAATTAGAAAAATATATAAAAAATGTGCGGGCGTGAATATTATTGAATCGTTCGAGTTCGAGCTCAAACAGATCCGCGGGTTCGTTCGAAAATATGTATCTCTTTTTCTAATAAAATAACGTGCATCCAAAACCCAATAATTAAAAAATGAATTTGTAGAATCGATTTGAAAATATATTCTTTTATTATCTTAAAGTGGGAACAAGAAATAAAGTTTAAACGCGGTGTGTTCCCCACTATGCGTACAGACTTGGTCCAGGAAAAGTATTTTTTGAACAAAAGGTGAGGCTTGAAGTG